>JAAGAY010143333.1:0-77566 GCA_011801015.1 Ardeotis arabs
CGGCGGCGGCGGCGGCGGTGGGCGGGAGCCGCGCGGGGCGGAGGGGCCGCGGCGGGCGTTCGGCGGCCGCCTCCCGCCGCGAGGGGAGCGCGGTGCCGGCGGCGGGGCGGGCCGGGCCGGGCCGTGGTGCCGCGGGGGAGCTGGAGACGGGGGGGCGGCCGTGAGCCGAGCTCCCCGCTGCCTCGGCCGCCGCAGGGGAGGGGCTGGGTGCCGCCAGCCTCTCTGGTGTCATCAGGTCTCGTAGGATTTTTACACCTTAACCGCACGGTTTGGGGTGGGTGTGTGGCCCTGCCCCGAGGAAGCCCGTGAGGAGGGGCTGAGGCAGCAGCGGGGCCTGTGCTCCCGGGGAGGAGGTGGTGTCAGGGGGGCTGCTGGCCCCCGTGAGGGGGTGATGGTACCTCAAGGGGGCCTACAAGAAAGACGGGGAGAGACTGTTCAGTAGGGCCTGTTGTGACAGGACGAGGGGTAATGGTTTTAAAATAGAGGGGGGGAGATTTAGATTGGATAGTAGGAAAAAATTTTTCACAATGAGAGTTGTAGAACACTGGCCCAGGTTGCCCAGAGAGGTGGTGGATGCCCCATCCCTGGAAACATTCCAGGCCAGGTTGGCCGGGGCTCTGAGCAACCTGATCTGGTTGGAGATGTCCCTGCTCCTTGCAGGGGGGTTGGACTGGATGGGCTTTGAAGGTCCCTTCCCACCCAAACCATTCTATGATTCTATGGGGAAGATGGAGCCAGGCAGCTCGTACTGTCGGGAGAATGGCAGATAATGGGCGCACAGTGGAAAGAAGAGAGGCTGAGGCTGTGTTGAAGGAAAAGATTTTCCCTTTGCTGTGGAGCAGGCTGTCCAGAGAGGCTGTGTTTGCTGCATCCTTGGAGGTTCTCAAGACCTGCCTGGATAAAGTCCCAAGTAACTGAGTCTGAGCTCAAAGCAGACCCTGCTTTCAGCAGGTCGGACCAGAGACCTTCTGAGGTCTCTGCCACCTGGATTTTGCTGTAGTCGTGTTAGGGGAGAGTCACAGCTTCCACGGGAAAGGTAAGTTACCAACCTTGGTGGTTACAGAGGGCACCAAACTTACCCTGGGTGGGTATAAAAATGTTAGGGAGGTAGTAAAGAAAAGTAGTAATTAAAAAGTACAGCCATGCCATCTTTTTTGAACTGCTGTTTCTTCAAGCCCATTCTCTGATAGGTGAAGAGTTGGAGTTAGCATAGATGTGTCTTGGCTTTCTGTCTGCAGAAGGCAGCAGGACTGACTTCACTGCAGGCGGGGGGTGAAGATGCTCAGCCCTGAGCTGAAACATCTCGGTGGCAACCGGTCATCGCACAGTGTACACCCGCTCCTGGTGCCGGCTGGAGGGATATGGGCTCTGCAGCTGGGCCCTTTCCGTTGACCCAGTGGCACGTGGTGTCCAGCTCCGGGCAGGGAGACTCCTTCCCAGGCTCCTGTTGCCTTTTCTGTTGTCACTTTTTCAGTAGGTGCTCTGCTGCCCATCAGTGTTTTATTTACCCTGAGTTTTTTCAGGCTCATCTCCTGGCCCCTTTGCTCTGAATTTTGACACTGTGCCCTACTGTCTTTCGAGCTGGGCTATGTGCATCCTGGGCTTCTTACGTAGGTATTGGACATAATACCCTTTTTTTACCATCTTGTGCAAAAAGGGTTTGTTTTGTCTCAGTCAGCTTTTCTCTTTCTTACCTGTTCTGAGAATTTTTTTGGCTGAGAAAGACAGGGCAGAGTGAGATATCGAGGGTTTAAGAGGGAACCCAACAGGAGAGTTCATGCCTCTACTGTGGGTGCAAACCCCGTGTTGTCTGAGCTGCAGAAGGATTTTTGTGGGCATAGCTGCCTCTTCTGTGGTGGGTGGATCATGGGGAGCGGGGGAGAGTGGAAAGTCACAGGCAGGAGAAATCTCTGGGAGAGGACAATGACAAGCAGCTACTCTCTACACCAGGCTTCAGAGGAGCTGCCGCGGTGGCAGTGGAGATGGAGCAGGGAGCAGTAGGAGAAGTAGGGACTGCTTCCGTCTTCATGCAGGGCTGTACGAATCTGCCCTTCTCCCCGGTGCAGGAATTACTGAACCAGCTTTTCACCTGCCACACTCACTGCTGTCCCAAAATAGTCTCATCTAGCGGAAAGAGCTGGAGGCAGAGCAGGGAACAGTGCCTGGTGGGCTGGGGGATGGGGAGGGACGGTCCGCCGCAGCCCTCCACCCCAGTGGGAGAAGAGGCCAGGCCTGTCACCTGTTTTCCAGCATGAACATGAATCTTGACAGCCGGTGCTGCTGTTCCTAAGTGCAGATGGTTGTAATTTCCTGACGGTCATCTTCCTCTTTCCCTCCTTGCTGCTGTGGTGGAGCAGCTCAGCTGGCTTCTTTCCTGCCTGTGCCTTCCCCTCTGGGGCTGCGTGAAATCCCTGGCCTACCCTGGTTGCCTCTGCACAGCTCTTCTCCTTTTTCCTCTCAATGGCTCTCTTGTTTCCTTGTCAGTATGTTTGCTTCTCATCTATTTTAGGAATTTTTTATTTATCTTTCCTTTCCTGCTATTTTTGTTTTGCCTGCTGCTCCGCTGCTATTCCTCTGTGACCCGATTTGGCTGTTTACACCTTTTCTCTTACAGACGTCTGTATTGTTCAAATCCTCCTCTGCTATTTCTGTCTCATTGGGAACCTCTAGATTCATGAGCTCTGCAGGGATGGTTTTCTGCCTTACTGCAAAATGTCTCAGGGACACAGCAAGATCTGGTTTCATGTACTTCTCTCTGGGACATAGATTGCATCCGTCCCAAACTGGTGTGGATGAGGAGCTCCCCTGACCAGCAGTGGCCCCTTGGCGTTGGTTCAGATAACTGGAACTGCTGCTTCTTAAAAGCTGTCGAAGTTTTCTCCGTGGTGCCTTTTTGGAGGCAGCAGTTACTCATGGCCACAGCGAGCACCTGAAAAGTTTTGGTGAAGGCAACCTTGTGTGTCAAGTGGGGAGACATTTTGGCTGCTGCCTCTGCAGAGCACAGCAAGGGCACCTTGGCTTGGTCCCAGGGGTGGCCGAGCTTTGGTGGCAGTTAGTGTGCTCCGTGTTGTGCTCCGAACGCTGATCCTGAGGGCAGCCAGTGCTGTTTGTGTCTGCTCCTTGCCATACCTCCTCCGAGAGCGAGTCGCGCGTGGCCTGTTGGGAGGATGAACGTGGTGGGCGAAGCCGTGTTGTAATGTGCCCCGGCCTTCGGGTCTGAAGGACGGTGGGAAGAGGGGGATGCTGCAGGAAGAGCTGGCCTGGCGTTGTTTTTCCTGGGAAGAAGGGAGCCACGGGGCAAGCTGGGACACGGCTGAGGCCAGTTGTTTGTTTGCAGCCTGCTTAAAGAGGAGACAGCACTGTTTAGACTTTCCAGCTGGGAAGGCACTTTGAAGGCTCCCTTGAGGGAAAACTGTTGCACTTGGTTATTTTCAGCCTTTGGAGTTTTTAGTCTATAGATTGTGTCTCTTGGACTTCCCCCTTTTTTTTTTTTGACCCATTCTCGAAGGGACACAGATCGGTATTGAGGAGAACATGGGGACATAGTTAATGGCTTTGGGAGCTCCTTTTCCAGCCTTGGCTCAGGGGCCAAGACCAGAATTCCCACGTGAGGAGAGAAGAAGACAATGCAACCCGCAGTGCTAATGTGTCAGTGAAAAGGCTTGGCCAACTGCTACCGGCTTTGACGGGCAGGGAGGAGGAAAGGAGGAGAGAGGTTCTGAACAAAACTTTCTGTTTGGTATTTTTTCCCAGGCAGGGGTGGCCACTTCGACATCTAGGTCACTGGCTGTTCGTGTAGAAGAGCGTCAGGCTTTTCTGAGATGCTTGTACGCATCTGTGTTTTGCTCCAGACCTTTGGAAGTCCTCGGGAAGAGGATGTTTGGGCTAGATCTGCGCCGTCATTCTCCATGGAAATTCCAGTCATGTTTAGGGGAGTTACAGCGTTTGTGAAAACAGTCTCCCTCCTGCTGCTCACATACCACGGGAAATTCTTGGCAGCTTGACAGCTGAATAAAACCCTGGCAAGCAGGGGTCCACCAGCCCTGCACCAGCAGCGACAGTGTCCCAGAGACGCGGCCGCGGGAAGCGTCACCTCCGACGGGAACAGGTCTTCGCGCTGTGCTGGGTCGTGGAGCAGGTTGTGTTCAGCGCAGATGTCACAGTTTGGTGGGAATTGTTTTAAGAGCTAGGCTGGCACCAGTGCTGGGTCAGCAGTCCTGCCCGTGGCAGTGCCGGTACCTGCGAGCTGTGCTTGGATTAGGAAGAAGACTTGGGATGGTCTCCGTGCTGACAGCTTGTTTCTGGGCTCGCCCCGAGGCAGAGGGGAGTATGAGCTTCCACCAGCACAGCCCTGCTCTCCAGAGCGTGGTGGCCTTCACTGTTCCCAGATCTGTAACTCAGATTATGGTTTGTAATACTCAGGCTGTTGGATTTTGGTATTATTGTTACTCTTTTCTGTAGGAAAGAGGAACTTGCATACAAAACCATCTCCAAAATAACCATAACTGGCTTGTAGAGCTCAAAGTTGGCCTGTGAGGTTTATGGTTTCCCTTGAAACCTTAATTCATCTGGGAGTGCGTAACCACCTCAGCTTTTGTCTACATGCTCACTGCTGCTTTTTCTAGTAGTGTCTCTGCCTCTTTGGACCAGCCTAGGATGAAATTAAGGTTGCTTTGGCAACTGTTAGTATGGCGCTTGCCTACTTACAGCTTACCAATGGCCGTTTAGTACCTGTTTTCAAAATACCAAATGTTAACAAGTACAGCAAATAGTGTTACTGCTCTCTGGTACTTCCAAGCCTTTTCCCTGGAAGAGCCCTGGGTCGCTTTACAGCGAGTTTGATGTTCTGCAGGCAGCAGAGAAGGTGACTTGCCCGAGGCAGCCAGCGAGCAAACGGCAAAGGAAGAGAGCGCAGGTTCCTAGGCTTGCAGCCCGGCCCCTGTGTGCTGGGCACGGCCTTAACGCGGTTGGGGTGCGTTTCTGTGCCCGGTGAAAGAAAGCGGAACAACAAATGCACAGAGAAATGGGAGGGGAAGAATTGCTGAAAGCTGAAGGTTTCTTAAAGTATAGCTGGTTCATTAACTTCACGTGTGTGCAGGAAGACGGCACGAAAAACCAGTTCCACTAAAACAAGACAGTTCAAATGCTCCACTCGCTGTTATTCCTAGCGGTGTTGCAGTTTGTTACTATGGCAATTCAGTGACATTTGCCAGAGGCTGGAAGATGGCTAATGGTTGTTTTCTGGTAGATCCTGTTCTTTCTGTCTCCATCTCCCACTTCTACGTACATGCAGTTCTGTGTAAGCAGTGAAGCTGCGTTTTGTGCTGTTTCTCAAAAGCAGGTCCCTGTGTTCGTGCTGCCGGCAGATTACTCTGACCCAGCTCTTGGGGGGACTCCACTGTTTGAGAGAGGCCCGAGAGCACGGCGTACAAATCCTGTCTGTAAGCCCAGACCATCCTTTGCCTGGTGACACCCAACAGCCTCCTTCACTTGTGCTTTAAATGCTGGTGGAAACGGGAGTGACTTTCCTGGTACATTTGTGCTTGCTGTGCCCATCTCCACGGGTTGAAAGCTCCTAGGCCAGATCCCACAAAATCTCAAGGTTTATCCCGAGTAACACAACCTATTTTTCCTTCGTGTCTGTTGGTCTTTCTGTTGTGTTGGAGCCCCTTTTTCCTCTTTGCAGACAGTTTTTGAAAATCAGTATTACCATCTCCCAGGTGGTGGTGTTTGCCAGGCATTCCGGGCTGCGCAGTGGAGCAGGAGTTGGTGGCAGCTGGCGGAGCACAGCTGCAGCCGGAGCAGGCACAGAGCCGAGCTGCGGAGCGGTGACTCCCGTGCCCTGCACAGCGGGCAGCCTGTAGCCTCCCTCTTGTCTCCCACAGTGAAGGTGGGTTTCAGCTGTGCTTTCCTGAGGGAGGAAAAGCTGCTCCCCGGGAAGATGTGGCGTGTGCTGGGGTCAGTAATGGGTCTTACTGGAGGAGCTGCCTGAGTCCGGGACCCTGCTGCGAGAGGCGTTGGAAGGCCTGTGCCAGAGACAAGCTCATCGCCTGCTGCATTCATCAGACCGTGTGTGAGGGCAGCGAGCGTCTGTTTGTTAGGAGCAACTGCTGATTGCTCCTCAAACTAGAGCTCATGACTCTGAGCTAGCATTTGAATGCACTTCTCCTTCTCGTCGTCTCAAGAGGACTCCTTCCTCTAGCTGTCTCCAGAGGACTCTTTACCCTGTGCAGAGGCAGGGTAGAAATGACTAGATGAGACTGGTGATTGTCACTGACAAAAAATTGCATTCATAGCTGTGAGCTTGCAAGAATGTTAAGACTAGATTTGGACTCCAGAAGGTCTGTTGCTTCCTAGATAGAACATCCTCAAGGTTGTTTTTCTAATGTGTTCTTCAGAAAATCGCTGTGCAGACAGTTCCTCAACCTCTCAGACATGAGGCCTTGCCCAGTGTTTCCCTGCTAGCCCCAGCTGGGCCTTTCTGCCAGCAGCCAGTCCTAACTCCTGTTTGCTGCAGTTAAATTGAGGTCTTGTCTTTCCCTCTGTGGCCAGACTTGATCACCCCTCCTGGCTGGTAGCAACTTTGAGATGTGCTGTGCGTTGCTGTCCCTACTGAAGCGAGGTGTGTTACCGCATCGGGGGTGCAAAGTTTGTGTAATCGAAGGTTACTCAGATGCTGGTATCCTACAGAGAGAAAACGGATACGTCTTCCAGGGAAGACAGGGTGCAGCTGGTGAAACGAAGAGTTCTTGCGCTCTTTTGATCCAGTCCAGGCTTTAGCGTCTTCTCCAGCATAAGACTGGCCCTCAGGAGGAGACTGAGAAATGGATGGACGACACTCTCCTCTCCAGGGACAGATTGCTGTCCTACAGACCAACATCACACTGCGGATTACAGTTGTAAAATGCTGAGAAGCGTTTCAGCTCCAAGGCTACCAGTTCTACCAGTGCCATCTGGAGAATGAAAAGCCAGTTGGCACGCCGTCCTTGTGCTGTGTCACGTAGGAGCAAATACCGAGGAAGGCAGGGACGCGCAGTATCTGCTGCAGTGTCACAGAGTTAAACACGACTGCTTTTACGGATAGGTACCCTTCTCATTCAAGAGGTACCAAAATGATCTTCAGAGGAGGCACTCCGGTCCCAGCTACGGACGTGGTGAAGCAGGCAGGACAACCCAGTACCTCTCGGGTTTTGTGTCACTAGCAGAGTGCCACCACCGTCCCTGGTGACTCCAGGCCGGGCTCTGCCGTAGGCTGGAGGGAAGCTGGTGGCTGTGGTACAGCAGAGCCGGCTGCCGGGGACGTGCCAGCCTGTTCAGCTCTCGCGCGGGATGCAGCCCCCACGTTGTGGCACAGTTTTTAGTGGGTGCCGTCTGATGCCTGGGTCGTTTCTGTGTGCCACATCTTCTGTCCCTCTTACCAAGTGCCTAGAGCGAAGCATTTATGGCCGAGTGCGAGATGGTATAATTTGTGATCGTGTCACAGCTGAGTGCGAGATGGTATAATTTGTGATCGTGTCACAGCTGAGTGCGAGATGGTATAATTTGTGATCGTGTCACAGCTCAGTGCGAGATGGTGTAATTTGTGATCGTGTCACAGCTCCGGGTAGCTGGCTGTAACGCTGACCAGACTGATGCTGCGTCAGGAGGTTACATTCCGTCTTTGGAAAACTGAGTGTAACTGTGCTGTCACCTGGGAGCTTTGTGTCCTCCGTCCCCATTCACAGCAGCGTCACGTTGCCTGTGGTGTGCCAGACTGGGTGCTGGGCTGAGACCGGCCATTTGGAGTTAGGGGGACACCAACCTTCATCTGCACCTGGGGTGCTGTAGCCTGCAAGCAGAACTGTGTTTTATTTCCAGTTCGTTGGCTGAATGCGTTCACAGCCATCACCTGTGTACTGGGCAGCATCCTTCAGGAGCGTGTGTCTCCACTGTGTGACCTTGTTTAGTTACAAGAAGGAAAAAAGAAAATTGCAATTATTTTTTTTTGCCAAAACGGAATACGTAGTAAATATTTCACAACCCCATAAATAAAAAAAATGATTGGCCTGATGGCTTAAAAACATATTTCCCTTTGGGCTCTGACTAAGCATGGGAGAGTTCAGCCTCAGAGGGAATTTATTTGAAAAAGCAGTGAAAGGTTAGAAGGAAGGATGTGGGCTGGAATATGCCTTGCAAACGTTAACTGTGAGGCATAGTGCTAATGCCTTGCATGTGCAAAAACATTTTGAGTGTAGTGAATTTAAACCGTGAGGTTAATATATTCAGAATGAAGGTTTTCTTTCCCAGCCCTTACGCGTACGGGATGTGATGGTTTAATGTTCTGCCCAGTGATGGAAGGATACGTAAGGGGTGTGCTGGTGTTCATTTAATGTTAGCTTCTCAATTTCTTGATTAATTTTAAAAATTCAAATTTGCAAACTTAGTATTTCCTTAAAGTAAATTTTAACTTTTTATTTCCTTTTACGTTTTGGGGGGTAACAGAACAAAAAATGGGAAGTTCCACTATTGTGCTTGGTAAAACTTACTAGTGCCTTACACAATTAAAAGCCTAATGTAAATGTTGTGTGTGTGCGCGTACACCCACGTACACATGCCAAAGCGAGCAGTTACTCATTTACAACGTCGTGATTAATTTTTCCAATGTTCTTATTTAATAATTCTCCCACTCCTCAGGGAGAGCTATAAAAACGGATTTTATTTTTCTAACGTGTTTGCATGTTAAGTAGGTGAAGTCTCTCTAGATTCCCGTTTCCCTAACACGTAGATGAATATGTTCATCTTCAAATTTAAATGACCAATGGGCTGAGACCAAGAGTGACCAATTTCAGTGCAGGAGGAGGACATCAGGAAAATAATACAGAACTTAGGCCTGGGATCTACAGTGTGAAGAGAATGTTGACCTTAAGGCCTGATCTACGTTCCTTCAGTGCTGTAGCTGTTGCCTTTCACAAAAGCACATTTCCGTGCAGCTCTGGGACTGGGGTCGTTCATTCTCCCCATTCTTTTGGGATGTTCTCACTTTGGGTATCCTGTTGGGTGTCTTGCCTTACAACCGCATGAGGGGTGCTCAGGAGCGTGACACGCGTGCAGTCGTGCTGGAGGTTTTGGTGTTCGTGGAAGTCCTGCAGTTCCAGAGCTCTGGAGAGGACCAGTTTCTCTGTGTGTAGTGTTAATCTAAGGTTTTAGGAAAGGAGGCTTTCAGGTT
Source organism: Ardeotis arabs (assembly GCA_011801015.1). NCBI lineage: Eukaryota > Metazoa > Chordata > Aves > Otidiformes > Otididae > Ardeotis > Ardeotis arabs. The sequence continues at coordinate 9,206 of JAAGAY010143333.1, forward strand.
GTCTGTAAATCTGTGATCTTCACATGATCTTATACAGAAAATTACTAATATACCTGTCAAAATTAAATTTCTGCCCCTTTCCCAGATGATGACCAAATAGGCCACGTTTACAGAAATCTGGATGTTAATACTTAGCGACAAATCTCTTACAGAGTTCCTAGGCAGCAAAATTGATGTAGAAATTTATTTATTGTAATAAAAAAGGATAAGAATTTTAGTAATCCCAGACTGTTCTAATGGTCTGTCACTTTGTCTTGAAAATACCAGCAGAGCTTTACTGAAGACAGAAATACATCCCTCCACCCTTCGTTAAGAAGGGGTACGCTTCCCATCTTCCAGCCTGGGTTGAAATTTAGCAACAGAAAAGGTGGACGAGCAGCAATGCCATTAATTATTCCAAATTCTTCTTTGAGCCTGAACCTTTGCCTGTTGAGCTGCTTGTTGGCATTTCAGCTACCCTTACCCGAAGAACACCCAAAAAACCCACAACACTTTAAGTGTTTTACGTATTTACGTTGTCGGTATTGTCACTCCTACGGATATTCGTGACCAGGAAAGGCAGAGCAATTCAAGGATTACCGTCATAAGCCCTTTTCCTTTCAACCTAAGCAAAAAGGTTAGAGTTCCTGATTATCTTGGGTGATTGTAGAGCAGAGGGTTCTGCATCCCTCCTAGCTTCTTTTAAATTGATTTTGTTCTTTACAAAGCTTTATGGAGGCAGGGTCTCCTCTTCAGTGCTGCTCAGTCATTTAACAGTCACTTTGCCTTTCCTCTTTGGAAACTAGGCAGTGATACTCCGTGTGAATTCCCATCTGGAAATCACAGTAAGAACCAAATTTCTGGTCACAGGCAAATAAATGAGTAGGGAAAAAGTGCAGATGAGGTTTGCTTTTCCTTTATGAAACTCTCAGTGCTACATCATTTACTCTGAGCAGCTGTGAAGTAGATAAGTAGCGTGTTCCCAGCCAGACCGTTTTGATTCCAACAGGCGGTTGGAATAAACTGCCCTGTGCAGAACTCCACAATGTGGGCTGAACTGAGTTTTTCACTCAGGATTCAGCATCCTTACTGATATAGAAGATGAATCTTCCCACATCCGCAAGTGAGGTGTGTACAGGTACACCTGTGTGCTTGAGTTACGCAGGGTTGAGACTGTTCGTTGTCAAATTGCTGGTAGTGGCACCGTCACACGTCACGCTCTCTTTTCAGCATTCTTTATCTTATACTTAGTTACAATTTGAATAACAAAGAATCCAGCGCTGCCCTGAAGTGACACCAGAATGAAGAAGTATGAAACTGGATCTGCTGGTGTTAATTACATTGTCTGATGTGTCTGGATTTTGTCATGGAGTCTGAATATCCCGGTTCGTAGTGCTGATTCTGGGGATAATTGTAAAACGCTGTAGTGTTTTCGCTTTAAAGTGCTGATATTTGCTGTCTGTTTGGATTCAACTTTAAAATACTTTTAACTGTGAGAGAAGGAAATTTATTGATGTATAACATCCTGAGAACAACTAGAAAGTCTTTTTTTTTCTCTCAGCATCTAGTGAGTAGTACCCAAAACACCTTTTCCCCAAAATGTTAAAAAAAAATTACAGTATGTGACCATCAGACTATAAGGAGCAAGGGGACTGTCCTTCATGAATTAATTCAGGATATTCCCCTCTTTATGGAAGTTCTTACTTGTCTGGCATCAAGTTTCCAACCTGGAGGGATTACATCCAGCCCTGGAGGGTCTGCACTTAAATCTCCATCGTGCTGCTGCATTCCGCTGACACGTGGTTTGGATAAAGTATCACAGAATTGATAGAATTCACTGGCCGGGTACTTGAAAGCAGCTTAAAAATGCTGTAAGGTGAGGTCAGTCCTGCAGCTACTGAGTGCATCTGCAACAGCTCTTCTTAGGAGCTGGGACTAAGCTCTGCAGCGCTTCGGCGGGGAACTGAGCACGAGCCCGTGACTCCACGCCCTCACCTGTCATTTAGCTCCCGCTTGAAGGTGAGCTAGCATCTTGCACAAGTTTTTGGTACTTCCAAGGGATTTGGCCATCTGTGTGGGAGTTTGGGATTGCCTTTTTCTTGGCTCGGTGCTTTGCAGCCTGAGGACCTCTCTTTGGGAAGCGTAGGAAGCACCGTGCTAGGTTAGGCCAGCGTGTGCCCAAATGTCTCCTGTGTTCCTGACAAAGGCCGGGTGTTTGTGGGAGGGAAGTAAATGATCATGAAATGAGTGATCTTGGAATAGTTTGCCCACAGGGAAAGTTTTTTCCTAACCCCCACTTAGGAGCTGGCTTGTGCCTTTGTGTGTGAGGGTTTCTGGGGTTTCTGTCCTTTCCAAATTTCTGGATTTTATTATTATTTAATCTTTACTAATGTAACTCTGGATACTTTAATCCTCTTAAGGGGTTGCTGCTGACTTTGGGCTCAGTCCTGCTCCCTTTTCAAGGAATTTTGCCATTAGACACCTTCAAGTTGAGCTCTGATGTGGACTGCAACTGATTTTACTGGCAGCTCTCTGCTTGGCTGTCAAATGCAGGTGTAAAGCTCAAAACTTCTGTGCAAGAGCACAGCTGGAATGAAGAGCAGATGGAGGTCTACAGGCAGTAAGCTCTGTGTCTGCAAACTTGCATTCTACCTCTGCCCACTGCCAGGTCAAAGGAATTGTCTGTGAACCTGCACGGGGAATATCCTGCTACCTTGGGAAGCCATAAATATGTTCCTTTCCATCTAGGTGCGCCTCTGGCTGCGGAGAGGGAGAAGACGACTCTCTCCAGAGCTGTCTTTGTGCTGCCCTGTGTGGAATCCACAGAAACAAGTGAGGGTCCCAGATGTTTTTGCTCCCTGCTGTGTTGTAAGGAAGCAGTAGCTGCACTCTGGGGAGGCTGCTCAGGTAGTCTGTGCTCTGGACACAGCTCGGAAAGACGTTTCCTGGTGGCAAGCATGCAGCACGTATCTCAGAAAATGCCAGCCTTTCCTGTTCCTTTGTGTCAGGTGGTTTAGTCGTGGTGGCTTTGGCTCTTACTGAAGACTGCTGGAGTTGCTCGTGGTTCCTCTCAGTGAGGCAGACATCCCAGGAAGAACGCTGCTTTTTTCGGGTACTGCTACACAGCCATTCACCATCTCCAGCCCTCTGTGTTTGTCGCAGCAGGTCCAGCATCTGCCAGCAGGTTTTCAGGAGCAGTTAAGGAATGTGTAACTGAGCATCAGAGCATCTCATGGACTGTCCTGGGATCCGCTGGCCCTGACTGGAGGGACAGTGCTGGTCCTTCACTGTCACATAAGCCTCACTCAGAAAGCCTGTTGGGGGGAGGAACATCGCAACCTCAAAGAGAGAGGTGACAAATAAATGTGTTGCAGCAGGCTTAACTGTAAGAAATCCAGCCCCTCTCCCGTTTTCAGAGATGCTGCTGAACTTTATGAATTGTGTCGGAAACCTTGTCTCCCAAGGTGAGCTCTTCTCAAACCTTCTGGTGTAAAGATGCCACCCTGGCCATGGAGCAGGACAAGTAGTGCTTCTTTTTTCTTGGCTAGGACTAGAACACTGCTGGATTTTAGGAATACTTCAGGAGGCTGTTGCAATCTATTTACATGCAGCGATTTTGCCCTACTGCATTTGGAGGCTGTCCTACTAGACAGCTGTTTCTGCAGTGCTCTGAGAGCAGGATTGCTTAGGATTCAGTACTATCAGCAAAGTGCCTAGTTGCCGTGAGAGCTCCTCTATCAAGTAGTTTTTCTGGCTTCTTCCAATTTAAAGATCAATATGAATTCTGGGTCAGGTGAAAATTGTTCTTCACCTTGGAGAAGTCCTTCAGAAGCTACCGCAGCCTGCTGTGCGGAGACCCCGTCGTTCTGGACCCTGAACGGGCCGTGCTGTCAGGGGTGCCGGGACGTCATCTGGATGGTGTACGTGGCAGCTTCCACTCCGGGTTTCTGTGGTGCTGCACAGAGCTCTGTGATTCCTCTGGAAACCAGTTTGCGTACCGTTTTTGTGGTCTCGGATTCCTGCGCTTACAAGGACAGGTTAAGTGATCTGTATTTGTAGCTTGTGATAACAGAAGTCCTGACCTTTCAACAAATTTCTGGTTACTCTTGTTCTCTTCCTGGGTTTCTAGAGCGAAATCCACTGAGGCCCTGGGCCAAGTGCCCTAAGGAAAGCAGCCTCTCTGCCTGCCACTGTTGGGCATGTGTTTTCTGCCCTCCCTTTTTCCTGCCAAAATGAAGTATGTGCTTTCTTCTCTGCTCAATATTTGAAGCAAAACAACAAAAAACTTCAAAACATGTAATGCAGCATCTGAGAAGATGACCTGGCTGATCATCCTTGGGCAGGGCGTTCCAGCAGCTACGGGTCGTTGCTGAACACAGACCGCGCAGGAGGAGCCAGCCGGCAGCCGCCCCTGGAGACAGGCAGAGAAGAGCAGCACGTTCCCTGTCTTTGGCTGGGCGTGCACTTGAGAGCAGAGTGGTCACAAATCCTTTCAGGTCCCGTGGAGTTATTTCTTGGGGGACTTGAAAAGCCTGCCTGCTTGCCATCTCCGTACGTCGGTGCTTTGTATCTGAGGAACGGCCTTGGAACAGGGCTGCTGCTTGCCTTTTTTCTAGTAAGGTGTGGTGCTGTACTCTGCGTGTATTTCATGGATTAACTGTGGGCTGACTGAGTGTGTAAGGCCATTACTCCCTGAACCTCTTTCTGGAATCTCTGCTGCCCTTGGGAAGACTCAGGAGCGTGAAGGAGGAGTGGTGCTGGAGTTTGGTTTTTAACTGGATGTCTTTGAAGCATTTGGAAGCTGCAGGTTTGCAGCAGTGTGGTCGGGTGATGGCTCGGCTCGCAGCGAGGGTGTGTCCTGCAGGACCGTTACCTGGACACCAGTGGGGGACAGCACTGAGCCTCTGGGCTAGTGGGCTAGTGGGCATCTTTCCCTGTGGTTTTCCTTAAGTCCTAATAGTGCCTGCTGGTGGTTTTTTTTCACTTTTGGTGGAGCTGCACTGTGTTGGTGTCTCCCTGGTGACAGGAGAGAGCTTGAATCTGAGCAGACTTGCTGAAGTGGCATTAGTTTGGCGACGTCTGGTACCATCTCTTCAGAGGTTCAGGGCTGGGGGTTTCAGCGTGGGCTTGCAGCCCCCCCTGAGCACTCCAGTCCCTTGTAGCCTTTCCCAGTGAAAGCTTTGTGGGTATGGTGCCCCGGCTGCAGTCTAGCCTGGTGTGGGAATTATAACCCAGAGCAGGAAAAGTGGTAGTGTGCAGGCTGATTCTGCTGGGTGAGTTCCTTGCTGAGAAGGCTGTTGCTGCTGGGAACAGCACTGGGAGTGCCTGACAGCTGTCAGCACGGACGGCTTTATTGGGAAAGAGGGACGAAGTCTGGCACTTGAGTGCAGCCCTGGAAGAGTGGCCACTGCTCAGCGAGGCTGAAGCTTAGCTGCACATCAGCAGTCTCCTGATGCTTTCTCAATCCTCTGTAAAGCTCCTCGTCTCGGAGGCTTGGCACCGTTTGCTGGGTGTTATCTCCTTTCAAGAGTCGAGGAGGAGATTCGTGCCAAAACCAGCTGGAACAAATTCTTCCTTCTCCTAATGCCTTGTTTCACTATGGTCTCTGGAGGTCATTCTTCCTTAGGGAAAACAGTCCCCTAACAAAACAAGCACAATGCTATTCTCTTGGCGTGTGCTGGTACACTTTTTATTGTGTTTTCATTCTCCTCACACTGCCTGGGGAAAGAAGCCGTACCCAGCGTGTGCTGCCGAAGTCCCAGCTGTTGACAGTGAGATCCCCACAGTCTTTCCTGAGTTACAGCGACTACAACGACATGTGCCTGTTTGAGTCTGGGAGATGGGGTGCCTAGCGGTTAGTTTTACTCTTTTCTAACGTGTTCTTGTTGATTGAGTGCTTCTCTTCTAAGCCAAGGCCATAATAGTTGTCTTCCTCCGAATGGCGGTGTTGAAAGTGCTCGGTGTTTGGTACTCCTTTGAAGGATCAGTGTTCCGTTCATCTACCGCGTTGCTCATTACACCTTCAAAAGGAGGTTGGTTTCTTGTCTGTGGAACACCCAGTGATGTGGGACTGATGACAGAAATTTTCTCTGCTAATAATTGACTGGGGTTTTTTTTGCAACAGATCCACAGGCTAGCAATCATTAGATTCTCTTGGCTGTCGAAAAGGGTCCAGGGCAGACAGAGACCCTCAGCACTGTTGTAGGACCAGAGAAGGAGACTGCAGAAGATTGGATAATGGAAAATAGTTAAATGTGACCCACCAGTGCTTTTATCACTTGAACGTTCTCGCAGTCGCGTTTCGCTCTCCTCCTGCTCATCCTTAAGCAGTGCACGGTCTGAAGCAGCCAGTCCTTTCCGTCTTGGTATGTATGCTTGGGCTCGGGCTTGCTTGTTCAGCCTAGACTTTGTAAAACCCCTTAGATCTAGCTTAGCATTGCTGCGCTCTGATTAAGGTACAACTACTTTTTGGTAGCAGAAGTGAGGTTCCAGTGCCCAGCTGTTTAACACCTTCTGTATTTGGCATTTTTAGATCACCATAGCTCCTACTTTCGCTCTGCCCAGCCGAGTGAAGGGGTGGAAGGTGACCTTCATTCGGTGCTGGAGCCCCGTGTGCTGATGGGCTGCAGTAGGGAACCCAAGTGAGCGATGGGGCTGTACCAATGCTTGGTAGCTTGAACTAGTTATTTATTTTAAAAATAAAATTACTGAGAAGTAAAAAAAAAAAGCTTACTTTATGTGCATACTCTGGTGTGTTTGAACAAGGTCTGGAAGAGGTAGAAACAAGGCTTTAACTTTTCTAATCCTACGGATAGATGAGTGCAAACAGCTGAGCTGCTGCAGGGGAGCTTCCTGAGTGGCAGCTGGTCTGCGGACTCACGGTAGCTGGTGTGCGATAGCTCCTCGCTTGCTCCTGTTGTGAAGTAAGAGAGGTTTGTTTCGAGATCCTTTGTGGCTACGCGCGCTGATGTGTTTCACTTTGTTTGTAATGGGCTAGTAGCATGCAAGCCGTTGGCCACGGCAAGTTGCAGTGAGGTGACTACTTACGGATGTCTGTCTGTACCCCAAGGTGTCTGTCAGACACCAGAAGATGGAAAAACCCCACCAAGTTGGCAAGGGGAGGTTTCCCTTACACTGATGTGATAGCTGAGCCAAAGACGTTTATCGTCTCCAGTCAGAAAAGTGAATTCATAAGCGTCCTGAGCGTTTTTGCATCTGTCTTGTCACCCCCACACAGCTGTGGTGAAGGGGGTCTGGTGTTGCTGGGATGAAGGGAGGAGGTCTAGGGTACAAACACAGATGAAACCCGGTTCCGTCAGTCCTCCTGTTCATTGAGCGTCTTGCTGTCCTGTACGTTTTGGATTGTTGGTGCTCCTTGGTTTTGTTTGCTGTAACGTGCCCACGGGGAACCTGGGGTGCAGTTAGTAACCAGTAAGCAGCAGCAGCGGGGACCGAGTGTGGTGTGGGCGTGAGGCACGTCCAGTCCTGTTGTATATTAAGTTGCCACGTTAAGACTTTGACTTCTAACAGCTCGTACATTGGCTCTGTGTTTAGTTCTGCCAGTTTGTCCCCATCCTGACCCTGCTGTAGCCCTGAACTTCCAAAGGAGATTTCAGCAGGGCTTGTGCTCTGCATCTCCGTTGCTGTGGGGTCTTATGGAGGCTGCACTGGAGAGGGAGCTGCCTGAATAGGAAATAACAAATCAGAATGTGCCCCAAGCCATACAGCGTGGGGCACGGGGGGACGCTGTGAAGCAGTGGTGGTCTGCGTGCCTTAGAGATTTGGCAGAGCACGTGGGATGGGTGTGACTGCATGGAGGTGTCTGATTGAGCAACGTCGTCTGCAGTGCTTGCCTTTTACCTCCAAGTTTCTAAAGTGGCCTGTTTTCTTTTTCCTACAGACAACTTTAGGTACACGTGTGACATTTGTGGGAAAAAATATAAATATTATAGCTGCTTCCAAGAGCATAGAGACCTACATGCCGTGGATGGTGAGTACTGTTTTGACACTTAGGCACCCAAACTAGAATGAGAAGTCTTTGCTGTGTTATTCTGGGGAAGGCAAACTGTGATTCTGCAGGACCGTGCGTGCATCGGAATAACCCCCTCTGCTGGGACCTGTCGTCCTCGCCGTCCTGTCCGTATGATGGTTCACGGTTAGGACAGAAGCACTAGGCTCAGTCCCTCCAGGTAAACTGTCAGTCTGGCTACTCGCCGGGCCAGCCTTGGTTGCCTTTTGGTTTCTGACTTCTCAGGATTGTTTGCAAAATGCACCTCTGTGAGAAACCACATTTCAGACTTGACAGATGTTTCGTTCTCGTTAATCACTGTGGTAGCAAACTGATGCAGTTGTCAGTGGACCTTACAGGCCGGTCTTTCCTCTGTGAATGTAGACGTGGCCTGGGCTGGTGACACTCAGACAGAAGCAGACACGCTCCTCCAGCAGCAGGGTTTGTTTTTTCTGCACTGGGGAAAGTAGAAGCAACAACGTACTGTCTTAGACCTGCCCCCTGCTTACTGGGCATCTCAACTCCAAGCCCACAGATACTCCAAACCCTTGTGTGTGCTACAAGCCTGTTGGTATTGCTTCTCAGCTGGCCAAGGAGGGAACCCTGGCAGAGTTTTAGAAGAGGCTGCTTGGGTGGCAGAATGGCTGGGTTGTCCTGGAAAAGCAAGTGGTTTTTCACAATATGTGGTGTCCAAAAAGATGCTGTTTTTAACTGGGATGTGTGAACGTCTGAATGTGCTCGAAGAACAGCCGGCGTTCTCTTACAGTACACCACCTCAAGCTCCCTTCCTCCCATGGGGAACCAAAATTAAGTTGCTGGGACTGAAAGTCACTGTGAGACGGACGTGTCTGCTTCTGTCAGATATGTCCTCATCGCTATGGCTCAGGGAGCTCTGCCTAGGGTTACGAGAGGGCTTTGGGAACGGCTTCCCTTGTGTCTTGCAAGGACACTTTGTCTCAGTTCCTCCGTGGGGCTGGTTGTGTCTTGGCAAACACAAGTGCGAGGCAGCTACGCATCTGAACTTCACGTGGGGCTGCCAGAGCCAGAACAAAGGCCTTGAGAATCTGTGTGTGTTAGGGCTGGGCATGCTCAAGTAGTCCCTGCGTGGATGCTGCTGGGAAGAGGAGGGACTGGGGCACAAAGCCTGGTTTATTCTGTGGGGCTGAAATGTGCTGAAGTGGTACGTGAAATACAGGAGGAAAACAAGGGCATTTAAGAGGATTTAATTTCTGTTTTGTTTCTTCCCCTCCTTCTTCTATTCTGTGTTAGTTTTTAGTGTGGAAGGGGCCCCAGAAAACCGGGCAGGTAAGCCGAGATCCTTCGTGTGCTTTATTTCACAAATCTTTTCAAACATTCAGTAATTCAGGCATAGCAGGTCCAATTTTACACTTGTGAGAGTCAGGGGAGTTTTGTCACTGCTTGCAGTGGGAGAGGAGCGTCCTCTCTCCCTCCCCCGGTGCGTACAGCCAGTAGGTTGATGCCCAGCCCTAGTAGATACCAGGCTTTTGGTGCACGTACAATTGATCAGGCATTAGCAAATCAAAGAAACAGATGTTTCATGTCTCTGGTGATTTAGTGAATTGTTCAAGGCATAAATTAATTTATTTTATAAAACGGGTTGGGTTCTGATTTGTCGCTAGCTGTGCTGTTAGATGGTAGGAGGTCACTGGTCAGTATTTGTTAGCTGACTTGCTTGCCGACTGCGTTAGCGTGCCCCCTTCCAGACAGTGTAACATCATTAGATAGGAGATGCACTGGAAGAAAATCAGAAAATAGGAATCGGGCTTTGCAATGTGTTTGTTCAGTCTTTCTCTGTATTTTTTAAACATTATTTATCTACAAGGCATGTTCCTGATCTGGAAGGGGGGCAATATCTGCTTGGGGCACCTGAGGAGGAGGGACAAATCAGACAAAGGGGTCATTTGATTTCTAATTTCTGTCTTGAAATCTTGTTACAGATCAAAGTGGTATTACAGATGCAGGAGCATTCATTGCCCAGGTGGCTGTAGAAGGAAAACCTGAGGGTGTTGTCAGCTCTCTTGCTGGTTCTGTTCTCTTGCAGACCCCTATGACCAGGCCGTCATAGCAGCAGATGAAGTGAAGGAGGAGGAGCCAGAGCCGTTCCAGAAGATTGGTCCAAGTATGAGTTATTACACAGCTTCAAATGTGAAAGGGAGAGCACAGCAGTTTCAAACCTGGCGTTAGGCGGAGTACCTCTAGGAAAACCAGAAAGCACTGCGTTACACTCAGGTTTTGGGACCTCAGAGGTGCTCAAAGATATATTTAGATTCAAATGCACACCACACACCAGCAGCCCTGGCCCTAGGAAATGCAGCTCTGGGATGTTTTCTGTCCAGGAGCTCAGCAGAGAGAAGAGGGAGGAGGTTCAAGAGAAAAGCAAGGTGGCAGCCATTAGAAAGAGTCTTACGGTGTATTGGCAGTTACAGGTAATTGCATTCACACTGCCTTTGTGGTGCGTTCATCAAAGAGATCAGAGTGAAACAAGGAGAGACCAGGCTTTACCAAAGCATTTCTCTGAATTCTCCATTTTGGAAACAATTGATTAACCCTGGATTTTCCTTTGGCTTGCAGCTTGCTCGCAGTTCTGTATTTCCCAGCACTGGCAGGAGCGGAGGTGTCGATGTGTGGTTACACTTCTTCATTATTTGAAGTTACCCCCAAAGGAGGAATTAGCACAGTTACTGGGGAAAAGACCCTCCTCCTGCCGGAGAAATCTACAATTCCAACATACAAGTTCTGTAATTAAGACTTAGACTTCCTGGTTTGACTGTTCCTGTTGTCCACACGTCACAGGCTGTCTGTAACCAGAAGACAGAACTGTGTCATGTGTAATGCAGACTTCAGAAATGGGTTCTCTCCTTTGCTTTGCACACTTGCTGTAATTTTAGGATAATCTCCTGTAGCTTGTTGAGTTCTACTGGACTTTTTATGCACGGTCCATCGTTCTGGACACTGGCTTTTACTGTTTCCTTTGCTGGGGAAACAGATGTGTGGATTACAGGGCAAGCAGGTTCCGAGTGCATGAGGAATATGCTGGAGTTTTGTCACCTGGCCAGTTTCTATGTAATAGTCAGGAAGTCAGTGATTGTGTGAGAGGGTGCTACGCTCCTTTCTGATCTTTGTATTTGTTTCATCTTCACAGAAACTGGCAATTACACCTGTGAATTCTGTGGCAAGCAGTACAAATACTACACTCCCTACCAAGAACACGTGGCGCTGCATGCACCTATTAGTGAGTATCCTGCTGGAGATCTGCTTCCTCACAGACTGTGATGTGCAGTGGCTGCTGGCAAACATGAGGGTTGCAGGAGAGAGTATCGTCCTTGTGCTTCCTTCTGCTGGAGCGGTGGGGTTGCAGCTGGCAGGACGTAGATCATATGCAGAGCAGGGCACTGTAAAGCTGAGCTGGAATCTCCTCTCAGAGGGACACACTTACTGTTAGGTCTGTAATGGCACTGAATTTTTAGCAAAGTCCATGCAATTCTACATATGTTCTTTGGGGGGTTGATATTTTGTTGTTTAACTGAAGGTTCTGGTGCCTAAAGTGCACATAACAAAGTGATGCACACAATTTTTAGAATCCCCTAAATAATAAGTGAATGTACATACTAGGGAAGAAGCTTCTTTCTTAACGAGCTTCTGAGAAATTATTTCAGACAGTGAGTTAAAACCAGTTTTCAAAATCCTGTAAATTACCTTGGCAGCTTGCTACTAAATCACAGGCAATGAAATATTTATTTCAGGGAGCTCGGGAAAAGGCAGTTCTCAGCTTACTGCACGACACTACGATCGGCACTCTGGAGGGACTCTACAATCTGCACTCTCCAGACAAAGTGGGGGATTTAATGAGCAATTAAGTGTAATTCAGGCCAAAATTTTAGTAAAACAGTTGAGAGAAATTCTTGCTACATGCTGGTTTTGGGTGCTTTTAAAGTATGCAGAGAAGTCCGTTACACCTGAACTTCAGGCTTCTTTCGTAGCATCGCCCTGTGCTGTGTTGCCGTTCCAGTGCTGGGAACCTGATTTCAGTTGCTCCTGGCCCCACGTCTGTGCGGCTGCCGGCATTTTGGCTGATGATGAGGATGGATGGGCTGAGCTCGTTAGCTCGGTGGGTTTCTTTAGCTGCTCATCCGCGCCAGCAGAGGGAGCGCACACTCCTCCCTCCCCACAGTTAGGTGTTTGAGTTATTAAAATAAGGCAGCTTTGATTTTAGACATACGTAGAAATAAATTGGGAGCACAGTCCACCAGACTATTGCTTTTAAGGTGGGTCAAGGCTTGGTGGCTCTTGACAGCTCCTACGCAGGTTCTCTGGAGCATGGAGATGGACCAGGGCCGTGGTAGATGGCGTGGGGCATAAAATACTCCTACTGCCATCATCACAAAATTAGTCTTGTTATCTCCCACCTGCCCAAGGGAACTAACCCAGTGTTTGTGATGGCACACATAACAGTTATTCCTGCTAAAACATTTCTGCACCCCCAAACTCCACCTCTTAATTCAGGTGTTTTCAGGTCCTCAGAAATGCTGTTGGTGGTTATCAGCAGATCAATCTCCTGATACAGCTGGGCCCTCACACACCAAAGCTTTGGGGTCTCTAGTCCACCCTGTACAGATAGCTAAGGAGCAGCACGCTGTAAGGCCTGTGCGTTGAATCTCTGCGCAGAAATAGCGAAGAGATCCTTAGCTTCCCAGTACTTCCCATGTCAAGGGGATTTATCTCTATGAATCCCTCTCCACCCTCCTGACCGTCTGCAGTAGGCTGCAGCTGCTGGTTCTAGTCCAGGCTATCCAGCGTGAAGAAAAACACAGCTGTTCTCCTCTGAGAGGTGTTTGCCTGAGGTGGGCCCCGCAGGTCTGACTGCAGGTAGGGATGGTCCACACAGCTGCTGCCCTTTGTCCTGGGCAGAGTGCAGCTGCTGGGTCCTGGTGCTCGCTGTTTGACTGTGGGAAGCCAGTTTTGGAGGAGGAGATCTGGGGTTGAAGCCGTTCTTGCACCATGGTTTCTGCAGTAACCTTTGAGAAAGCAGAAGATAAGCTGCCCCTGCTGCAGACTAGAGCAGCAGTCACTGAGATGTGCTGATGGGTTTGCAGTCCTTTCAGCAACTATCTTTAACTATGAGGACACTTCAGATCAGATCAGGATAATATTTTCATAAGGTTTAACCCCCTCCCCATAAACTTTTCTTTTTCCTTTTTTTTTTTTAACCTTTTTTTTCCTCTCCTAGTTCCCATGACCAGTAAGATTGGTGATTTACAGTGACAAAGCACTAACGTAACACGAGCATAACGGAGCGGGCACGATTAGGTCCCAAGGCAGGCTGGCCCGTACACCCTCCCACCTTTCTACTGCTCGCTCTGCTCTTCCTGTAAACCAGAGTCCTGTGAGGCAGCTGTAAACAGTGACTTTTGAAAAGCACAATTGGCTTTTCTTGTGCCCGAGCAGTCAAGTGAAGCTGAGACTGTGTCTTTACCCTGGTCTTGTTCTTATGATTATAAAGTAAATGCTGAAAAATTACCCATAGTGGGAGAGGGTGAGGGAAACACTTCAGCATTACCAGTTCAGCTTTCTGGGTCTCTCTGCTTGAGTGCAAGCTTCCCTTCCGGAGCCTGTCTTTCTGGTTTTCTGTGATAATGGATAAAAAATTATTGAAAATGGGCTAAATCAAGGATTCATATCCTGCAGGGTCAATAGGACCTTGCAGGATAATTTTTGGTCAGTGCTGCTGGATATCTGCTGTGTGGAAAAGAGCTCTGCTGTGGGGTTCCCTGGAATCGTTAATGCCAAATGTCTCCTTCGAAAGTTCCCTTTCGTTAGTGAGGAGTAGGGACTATTTTATATGCTTAGAACTGGGCTGTTACTCTTTTAAACTCCGTGTTCTGATGCTGTTTCTGTCAGCCTGTTCGCTCTTTCTAAGAAGGGTGTCAGAGGCTGTTTCCAAAAAAAGTGGATTGTAGGCACGTTCATAGTCCCAGTTTTAGAAATGTCTCTGAACGGAGGTGCACAGGGAGAGGGTTCAGAGATTGCTTTCTGTCCTCCAGGCTCGGTCTGCTCGGTGGGATGGAACCGATTTGACCACATTCGCGGGTGGCTGGGCTGTTGTGATTGCTCTCAGATGGTGTGTTTACAGCGCAGAGCAAACCTAATGCATTTGGGATGGGACAGGCTAGAAAAGCTACCGAGAGTGGGTTTCAGCCTGCTAAGTCCAGGCTCAGGAGTGTGCACTCACCACATCCTCTTCTGGTGACTGCAGATAAGGCAACAGACTCCGTGGTCGTGGAAGTGTGTGGTGAGAGCGCTAAAACTGCACAGCTGTCCACTGCTTCCAGGGTGGACGTCTAAAGTGGTGTGCACTGATCGGTCTTAAAGGCCCTGACCAGCCTCACGCGGGGGCTCTGCCCACTTTCAGACCGTCTATTTCAGCTCAGCTCAGCTCACCAGTCCCTGCCTGAGCCACACGGTAGGGTGTTGGTCTCTGGCTCTGTTGTAGACATGCCCGTGCCTGGCCGTGGGTCCCACTGGTCTGTACCCCGACCCACAGACTGACTTCCCAGCTTGATGTCAACCCTGTCTCATCACTGGACCTATCTGAGGATCACTGGTATGTGTCTGGCCCTGGTTATCCTCACCAGAGCTGATCCTGCTGCTGACCTGTGGATTGACTTCCAAGCTAGACCACGGACCTGCCTCATCGCCGTGAACTTCCTGATGATCCGGACTCTTGGTTGAACCTGGCTGTCTTCTCTGGTGCTGCCTTGCTCACCTCTCTCAGGGGCTGTGGGATGGTCCCTGGCTGTCGAAGACCCTGCCCTGCCAGCCCTGTGATTGTACTTGGCTCCATGGGGGACAGACAGACCTGCATCCACCCTGACAACTGAGATATTGAAGTTCATCAAGCCTCTCTGCTCAATTACTTTTCTTCTTGTGAAGGCCACTGGATACAATTTATTCATCAGAAGTGCTTAAACGCAGTGTTTCTTAAAGGCAGCTGCTGTCATGGCTTTTTCTCGTAGGGAAAGGGATCCTTTTTGGTAGCATGTCTAGTTTCAACACAGATCCTACCTAAGCAAGAAAACAAACAGACCCAGATTCCAGTTGGATGGTGTGTCTTTACTTCCTCCATCTCGGTGAGTGAAATCTGTGAGTTCAGCTGTTTTTCCCGCTCTCTGATCCCACAGTGCCTTAGCAACAGGCAATATTTGTTTGTGGGTATAAAGCAGCACATGAAGGCTTTGGTAGGTGTGAGCACAGGGTTTTTCCTCTGGAAAGACCTGTTTCCAGTAGCAGAGGTTTCTGCTCAGGATACTGAATTGCAGGCCATTGTTAAGGAATTACTTTCCATCGTGTTCACTAAAGACAGGTTTTTCTCCAGACATGATGGTGTAATTCCACCTGAACCATCTGAATGGTTCCTTACCCATCCTGACAAGATCTTTCTGAAAAAATGTGATAAACAAATTATTAGCCAGAATTTTTACCTGGAAAAAGCAAAATTACTGAGATAATCTGATCTCTCTTCTGTGGTAGTGCATCGTGGTAGTGTGTGGATTTACATAGCTTTCGAGGGGACGTTTTGAAACGTCTGACAGATTTTCTGCTTCACTCTTGCAACTTGCCCTTTGCAGAGCTTGAAGGTTTTATCAAGGACAGGAAAGCCAGGAGGGACCAGTGTGATCTCTGGAGTAACGCCTGCTGTAGGACTGCCTTGATTTAACTGCTCACACCTATGTTTTAGAGAGACATCTAATCTTGGTCTGTAGAGTGACAGAAAATACAGCAACCTCTTAAGGTAATTACTTTGATGAATTATTACCCTCACTAAATGAAGACTAAAAATACCTAGCTGTAGCGTTCAGGTGCTGCGTCCTATTTATAACTGTGTCTGCTGGGTGCAGGAGGACCAAGTTACCAGGTTTCTGTCCTTGCTCGACTGCCTGCTGTCAAGTCACTTCGTAGCGTCTGACCTCCCAGTTAAGCCAAAGGAGTGACTTGACGTTTCCATTGTAGGGTCTGCTGGTTTGGTCCTTCATTTATCCTCTTGACTTTTCATCTGAATGTTCTCAAGTCTGTAAACCACCTTCATGAAGGGCAGGCACCAGCACTGGCTCTAGTGAAGGAACTTGGAGCTGACATTGTCTCCTGATCCCCTTTGAAGGTGCCCTGGTTGCATCCCAGAGAGTACCTCAGTCTTCTCGTCTCCGTCATTGCCCTGGGAGCGCCTTTACAGCCATCATGATGGAACACGGCCATGAGCAATCTCTTTTTCCTGCTGCCAAGCTACAGCCTCCCATCTTTTGAAGTTTGACCTGTATCATCTGTTCTTCAGCACATCACATGCCGTTCTGTGCAGCTGTAGCACAGCGCGCCCGGTTTACCAAGTGCCTGGAGATCGTTCAGTGAGGCTCAGCCCTACAGTGCTCCTCTCCCGCCTTCCTCTCTCCAGTATGTCAGCCCCACCTTGGGTGTGTTTCAGATGCTTTCTGAGAAAGTTTTAAAAACATTGTAGCAGCAGTTATGGGATCATCTGTTGACAGTGCTGTCGCCAGTCTTGCTGTCTAGCTGCCGATTTTGAGGCAGGAGGCTTTAGTAACCATTCAGCAACTCAGTATTTTCATTTTGGGAAATATCTTGAACTTGGCCCTTTCATCAGCCTGAGGCAGTGAGTTCCACGGTGAAGATGGCTTTTCAGGAGAGAACAGAGGACCTACAGGACTGTGTTATGTGGTCTTCAGAGGAAAATTTGTCATCTGATGAACTAAAGACAAAAAGGTGTTTTTCAAGGAATTATTAGCATCCTCCTGACTGCTGGAACTAATATTCTTTTGTCTATCTTGCCTCAGTGGCTCAAACTCTGTCTCTACCTAGTGTCAGATGGAACAGCCTTCTCTCTGGGCCTGAATTTGAAGACTTACTGTTTGTCTAAGTTGGGAGGAAAAAGAAGTCATTCTGGAGGTCTTCATAGGATTGAGACTTTTTTCTTCAGATCTCAGAGAGAGAGCAGTATCAGGAGTGCAGGGGATTCACGGTGATGCTCTTTGTGTCTGACACTGAGTAGTGGGCTGATTGCTGCCTCTCTTGGGGTGGATGGGGAATAAAGCAGCGACTGGTGGGAGCGGGCCTCATGGGACACTAGATGACACATAAACAGAAAATTGTAGTATCTGACTAGGTTTGCTAGCAGTTTGGCAGCAGCTGGAGGAGGATTATCCATGGAGATTGAAAGGAAGTATAGGAGGTGATTCTTCATGGCAGATGGTTGGAGTGGGACTTGGGCCTCGGGAGCCATATCCAAATTTCCATGGAAGAAGCCACTGAAAAGTGAAGGGAGTTGTTAGATTGTTTCTCCATTTTTTGTAATTTTTTTTTTTTATTCCGTGTGACCTAGGCAAAGAGCTGTCCTCCTGAAGGCTTTTTATTTGACTTTTGGCATTGAAAATTCCTGGTGATCCTCACTGTGCATTGCAGAGACCAAAATGTAGATACATTCAAAGAGCATATCCCGGTAATACTCAGAACTCCTCCACATGTCACAAGTACTTGGCTGGAGATAGGGGCCAAAAGGCCTTTCCTGACTTGCAGGATGAGAACTCCGCCTCCTAATTCCCTTCCATTACCAACAGCTGGTTTTCCTTTGTGTTTGGTTAATGAGACAAGGAATGTAGCTGGAGATCTCTAGGATTTGTGCAAGGCTCAGGTAACAGAGACGTAAACTTCTCCCTGTTCAGACCTCTGAGTATCACATGAGAAACCTGCTCTCAAAATTCAAACCCTTACAGACAGAGAAATGGAGGACAGGGATGCAGGTACACCCAGCCAGGCCACGGCAATCAAGTGATTCTCCTGGATGGATGGGGTGATGCCTGCTGGAGGAGGAATGGGTTGGTCACGTGGCAGTTAAAGGTGTGGAAGGGAACTAACGAGCTCCAAGAACCTGTCCCCTTGGGTGAGTGGGGAAAACAATTTGTTACATGGGATCGGTGGATCCACAGTTGCTGCAGGTCCCCGTGCAAGGGATTCATGAGCGTGGCTGTTAGAAAGCAACCCTCCCAGAAGGCACACGCTCTGGGAGCTGACTGACTGTCCAGGCACTAGTTCTGAGTGTTCATATCCAGAGTTCTCTCGATCTCCACTCTTCGTGGCAGTGAAGACACAGGCGAGCCAATCCAGCAAAAAAACACCGGCTTCAATAAACCGATGTTCTACCCTCCTGCACCGCACCCCCTCCGGTGTCCCACCCGCATCCCAATCCCAGATGTTCCGCGCTCCAAATTCTGGATCCCCAGGAAGCAAGGCCATTACAGGTACCAATTGCCTTTCTACCATCAACTTTCTTATCTGCTTAGTGTCCAGTCCTGCCCTGGGTTGGCTTGTGACCCTTCCTGGACTCGTCTGCTCCATCCGTGACTGTCCCAGAAAAGCTACTAAAGCAGCTGAGGGGATTAGATCCTTTGGCACATTATAAATAAAAATTTACATCAGCAATAGGTCTTTTAACCTCTTCCCAGTGACAAGTTGGGTTTTTTTAAGCATTGGGCTAACGGTGAGGTACAAAAGACCCTGTTTCAAATCCTGGTGTCACAAACCGAGGAGAGCTTCCTGCCAAGGATTGGTGTAGTGGCTTGTCGGGTATGGGAATTTTTGTTTGTTTTTCAGCTTTGTTTGGCACTTAGTGTTTGTTTCCCTCAAGGCAATATTTTTCAGGGCTCAGCCTGTGCCTGGGAAGTGAAATGGAGTCCAGGTGTTTTCATGGTGCTCCAGTCCCTACAGGAACCACCGAGAGATCAGCTGGGCTCCAGCAGCAAAGTTAACGGCACAGAACTGTTACAGAGGTGTTAGAACACTCAAGTTAAGGTTGATCCTCGCATAGTTCCCGCTTCCTCCTTCCAAACAAGATCAAGCCTTAAAAAAAAAAAGAATAAAAAAACCCCAAGGCAAATAGCACTGAAAAAATAACTATTAACAAACAGGATGTGAGCCATAGCGTTCCCGTGCCCAGGCAGCAGGAAGGCAGTCTCTTAGAGCTGAGGGACCGACAGACACGTGTTCCATCTCAGTACAGAGGAAGGGCTGGTTCATCAGCTGGTGTTCACGTGCCCCCGAAATGTCTGACATGGAAAGATGCTGAGGAGCAGAGGTGGCTCTGGTGGGTCTCCAGGTCACAGGATGCTGAACAAAGATGCTTTTTGTTGGATGACACACACATCGGCAGCTACCAGGTGTTGCAGTGTTCCGTGTTGCTATTGCACCTCTTAAACTTTTACATGATTTTCTTACTAATTTGAGTTCCGTCCAGTTCAACCAAGTTAGGACTTAAAGCTGAAAAACCTTTTTTCCTTATTTACTTAAACTTGCAGCAACTTTTTCCAGTTTCATGTTGTTTACAGAAGTGGAAACATGAGGACCCTTGCTGAGTCAGAGGCCAGATCCATCTGAGCAGTAACTGGAAGATATTTTTTGTAAAGACACTTTTTCCCCCCTTCTCCTCTAATCAAAAAGTCTGTCGGTACATTCGATAAAAACTTTGAAGTGTTCTCTCCCTGTATGGAGGAAGGAATCTCATGGTGCTTCAGCCTGGTAGACTGATCTTCAATAAACTAATGCTCCTCTGGAGGTCCTGCCCTATTTGTCTGGTGGCGTCACTGCCATGGTGCCTTTCAAGGCAGTGTCCTGGACAAAGGCAATGTGGGCAGCTTCTGGAATTTCTGGTACAAATGCGTTGACCGTAACACCCGTCAGGAAGACAGTCTCCAGAAGCGACGCCTTCCGCGTGCTGCGGTTAGAGGCATTCCACGTGGGCCTGGGTAAAGCCAGAGGTGGTGGAGCACCGCCGCACTGCCGGTGTTTGTGCAGACGCTGAGCAGAGTGGCACTTACTTTCTCTGTGCAGAGAACTTTGCTTTGCATGCAGAAGGTTCAGGTATGAGGAGAGACAGAGAGACAACTTGTGTCAGCTGCCCTCTCCTCTGTGGGAGGGACACCGTAAGGCCAAGGAGGTGCATTAAACCAGTTTTTGCTTGTTGCTAGGCTTGGGGGAAAAACAAACAAAAAAAAAACAAAAAAAAAAAGTATGGGGGATGAGGACAAAACTATTATGCAAATTTCTTTCCAAACATTTTTTGAGACCTCCAACTCACTTTCACTTGTGACATAAGCCAGGATTTGAACCTGGGTCTCTTGGGGGGGTAGGTTGGCCTGATCCATTTTGTCATCGTCTCTTTTTCCCACTGTGCCATCTGTTGTTCTGGTTCCTTAAGGCCTCTTGTTCCTATCATTTATCTGTCAAGGGGAATGGACTAGATAATGTCTCCAGTTCCTTTGCAGCCCTTTTTTGTGTGACTGTTTCAACTGATTTGATTGCCAAGTTTTCCTGTTCTCCTGCATTTTAAAAAGAGTCAGGAATGTAGCAGACAGAGAATTTGAGAAGCCTGCTCAGGGCTTGGAAGGGTCCACTAAGGACTGCCTGGACCAAAATTCATGGGCTGGGAGCTTCATGCAGTTCAGGTCTTTTTGAGCCACGTGAGACGTAAAGCCCGTGTGTCTGAGCCAGCCTTCAGCGCAGGGAGAGCGCGAGGCTGCGGGGAGCTGGAGCCTCTTCATCAAAGTGGTGACGGCAGCTCTGACCACTCCAGTAGCCTGCAGAAATATGTAATGAAATCATGTTCTGATACCAATTTCCAGCAATCCCCGTCACTCCCAAATGAAGACTTCTTTCCCCAACTCCCTTCCTGTACGGTTTGCATGCCGCTGAGCCCGGCAGAGCCTTGCTAAGCCGTGTTCACATGAGCCTTGGGTGAGAGTGGACTCCATGAATGAGTCCACGTGTGGGAAGAGTCTGTACAGCGCAGACCACACACATCAGTTTGGCCAGTTCCCCTTTCCCTTTACTTTTTTCTAGTTTATCCTTTGAGTCACTACGGTAAATACATTTGCCCAGACGTTGCAAACCTAGTTGAGGTGAGACAAGACCTCTCACTGTACCGTTAACCTTGTGCTGAGGGACACCAGCCTGGGACGGTGGGAGGCACCTCGGCTGTGATGTTTCAGGACACTGCAGTTACTGCCGGTGTCAGGAGCCACCTCTGCGTGCTGGAGGAGTCCTCCCGTTACTGGGAAATGGCCCTGCGCCGTTGCGGAAGCGTGTGAAGCAAGTGAACTGCCAAGAGCGGTGGCTGGTAGCACGGTGCGGAGGAGCAGATCCTGCCTGCTTGGCCCTGGGGAGGGGTAGGGTAGCGAGTTCCCCGTTGGAAGGCACAGAGGACCAGAGGATCTGCTGTAGCTTTTCCAGACGTCATGGGCAGGCTCCAGGACAGCCCTGAGTCCTCTGCTTGAGCCTCTCAGGGGGGGTGTTCAGGAAGGGAACACAGGTTACTGGGACGCACAGGGAGAGCTGGCATAGTGCTTCTGTAGGTGACGTTCTCCATGTTGTGGTGAGGACCCCAGTTCAGTCTGCAGGCCCGCTCACCTCTGCCAGAGGCTTTAAGGGCTACTAATTGTGTTAAGGAAGAGGAGGATAAGGGTTGGGGTTTTTTTTAGGGGAGGAAGCCATGAACCTTCTAGTGCGGTCAGAACTGGTGTTTGTGGGCTCCCTAAGAGCCAATCCAGGCCACCTCAGCCAGAAGACATGCAAGAAAAATATCTACCTATTATCCCTTCAATGAATCTGACCCATTTGCCTCCAAAATTCGGTATTTGACCTTTCTGCTGTGTTCAGGATACGCGATTATGTGGCACAGAAGCATCTTGTCTTGCCTCTTGTCTGTGTGGTTCTGCGTCCGGTATTGACCAGTCACCATCCCTGCTTTGTTCTCCACCCAGCAGAAAGTGCTTTCAGCAGGAGAGTGGAAGGCAAAGCGCAAAACAACTTTGAAGAAACAAACAGCAATTCTCAGAACTCCAGCGGTAAGTGTGTTCACTCCCTCCTGCTGTCGCTTGCCAGGTCCCTCTCCAGAGCAGGATTCAGCTGTGATGGGTGGTGATTTCTGTGTTCGCGGTACCTTCTTTACGCTTGCAGACAGCTAGCCTTCCTCAGGTAGTGCCCATCCTCCTCGGGTTCCTGACACTCCAGAGCCTGTGAAAAATGGTGATATGGGGATCCTGCTGCCGAGGTCCGCGCGCTTCAGCGCAGGTTTTTCAGTGGGGAGCAGAGATGTGGAGAAAGGGGAATGCGGGTGGAGATAAAGCAGTGCTCGTTCTCTGCCTGTGCGTCAGTGCGGCCCTCGTGAAGCAGAGCCGTTCACCAGGACGAGATGGTGAGCACTGTGAGCAGAGCAGCAGCTCGCATGTGACAGTGATGCGAAGTGTGGCAGTTTATTTATGCATCGCTGTAACCAGCTGGCTGTGAGTTTGTTACGTGGAGGTCACCGCATATCAGGTGTGAGGTGTGGGACCAGAATCCAAGCGCTAGCAGGAATTCAAATTTACCCCACTTCCGGAGTTTCCTTTGAGTTTTAAGTGGTAGTGACTAGGCACAACCACTGGCCTAGCCAATGCTGTTTAGGTACAGCATTTATAGAGTTTTCTTTACCAGATTTTTGTCCTGCCAATGTATCCCCCCTACTTCAAGTGGGACACTGCCGTTCTCTTACGCTCCCTAACTGGCTGTAACAGGCAGACCAGATGAAATGTAATTTCGGCGTCTCAATGCAGGGATAAATACCATGCCAGCAGAAAAGGCTGGCCTCCCTCCATTCCCCATTCAAGAATATCAAAACGTGTTGTTCACAGTGCTGCTAGCTGGAGTGGACAGGTAAGGGGAGGGATTTCTCCCTGGAGCAGGTTACACAGCAGGTGTTGTGGGGTTTATGTCTGCCTCTGAAGCAATTAAGGGGCTTTCTGGAACCGTGTTGGAAAGGAGTGAAGTGGTGTTGGAAAAACCCACGTGCAGTAGCAGAGTGGGTGATAGTGAATGGGAAAAAAGTTGTTTGTTACTGAAATGCTGTGTGTTATGTTTCGGAGAACAATCCTGTACTAATCCAAGCATTCACCACAATTACAGCTGTTCATTCGGGGACAGAAAAACCTAAAGAAAAGAGGTGTAAGCAGAACCCATCAGGTGAGCTTGTCTCTGTGTTTCAGGCCCTTGTACTCTTTGGTCCTGTTCCACTTGGGTAGCAGCAGTCAGGAGTCCTTGGGGACTGGCCAAGCCTGTCTTCAGCCAGCCCAGCCGGGCTGTTGGACATGACACGGAACGGCGTAGTTCACTGGCTGCCAAGAGTTCCTAGCCTGACTTGCTGCTCTGAAAGTGGCCCCTTGCCTCTCAGCAGGTCTGCTCCTCGTGTCTTGTTTTCTGTGGGCAGTACGAGTGGTTTGTCTGAAGGGTTTCAAAGCCTTTAAGTGCGCATCTTTAAATGCCAGTGTACCGTTTGAGTTACTGACTCCTCTGGGACCCTTTGAAAGCAGCAGCCTTAGATTGTTCCTTTTTTATTCCTGTCGAGCCCTGTACAGCCTACAGAGGAAGGACAGAATTCTCTTCCTTCATATCAAACAGTTCATCCCTAAAGCCAAGACAGCTGCATTTTAAACCTCCTCTTGTTAAGTTTTGCGGGAGGAGAAAGGAACCAGTAGCATGGGAGGGGCTCCAGGAACCGCTGACAAGAAGGACACTCAGAGAAAGCGTGGCTGTATTGAATAGTCCGGGACTTCAGCGCTGTCTGAAGTCTGTTAAATACTGACCCAGTGTCGCTGTGATACGTCTCACAGATTCTCCCTGCCATCTCCTTGTACCAGCTCGCATCACACTCATCCTTCTGAATCTGTTTGTATCTGAACTACAACATTTAAAGCACATGAGTAAACACACACAGTAAAAATCGAAACAAAGTCACCAATTCTTACAAATTGAGTGGTGACTTTCTTATGATTTGCTCCTCTTCTTCATTACAAGAAGTGTTTCTGTCTGCACCACATGTATGGTCGGTTTGTTTTAGTGGCTCAGTCTAGGGCCTGGCACGCTGCAGGAGAGTTGCAAGGTGCTCACCTAAACTTTCATTTGAGCCAAGAGACCTGAGGAACTCCAGTGAGCTGCTCAGGACTGGTTTGAGGGGAGTTGGGCTCTGGTTGGAAGCAGTTCTTTTCTGCATTAGGCAGCTGGCACACTTCTTCCCTTTCCCCCCTTCCCTTATCTATCCTGCATCCTCTTTTCTTCCTCAGCCTGCTTTCCTCCCTTGACTCCATCTTTGTGCTGCTTCCTCTGTGTCCCATTCAGTGCCCTTTTGCAGCTCTTGCACGAGGTCATTTCTTCTCTTTGATTTGTTCTTGTTCTCAGGAGTCAGTCTAAACGTTCTCGTTGTCAGCACCCCGAGTGAGCATCACCATGTCACACTATGAGTGGCAGCGGTGATTAGAGGCCATGGAAAGCTCTGCAGGCATCTCTGTGCTTGGATGTCCAGGTAGAGCTCTCAGTGGTTTCATTTTTGAAGAGCTGACATGTCCTTCCCTCCCCATTTTCCTTTTTTCCACGGCTGTGTTTCAGGAGGTGGGACAAACTCTGTGTGGCTCAGTGTTCACGTGTGTGATACTCTGCCGTTCTTGGCTTGTCCTCTCTTGTGCTCCAGCCAGCAGATTTCATACGGGCAGGGAAGCAGCTGGTGATAATGTGGTTGAGAATGACAGAAGGATGGACGCTTCTGTCCTCCCGACTCCCGTCTGCTGCGTATCGCCAAGCTCCTGCTGCTGTAACGAATAGTCACTGGGCGTGGGAGGTAAATGCAGGGCCCAGCTCAGCAGCTTGAGAGCTGTGTAGCTTGGCCTTGTTAAATGCTTGATTCCCTGTGCCACTTGCTCTTGGTGGGTGTGAGTTTTGTGTCACGGGCTCGGTTACAGCGACACCAAACAGAGCAGCGGTATTTTTTTAGGCCACTCAGCCACACGCTCTTTCCTTGTATCAGCGCGTTGACTTGCAGTGCCACAGACTGCTTCATGTCTGGAGTAAGGAGAAGGACAAGCAGAGCAGGAAGGCCAGCTAGGAAATCCATCTAAAGTAGACATGGATGCAGTGCTGTAGGGAGTTCTGAGTGGGAATAAGACAACTAGGGTGGAAAATGTTGGATTTGCAATGTCTCTTCCCTACACCCAGCCTCAATTCTTGTCACAGTGAACACAAATACCTGGTATCTTTATCTGAGTAACCTGGCACCGTACTGCCCTTAAACCAACAACGGTTCCTGTTCTGCATGCCAAACACTACTTCGTGGCGGTGTTTGAGTTTCATCTGCCAGCAGGAGCTCCTTTTCCCAGCAGGGCATGATGGAGAAGGACTGTTCAGCTGCCATCCACCTCACGACTGGGAGAGCGTCCTTTGTATTGATGGGAAAGAGTCTCCACAGCCCCTTAAACTTGCTTTTTGATGAAACCTGAAAGTTTGACAGTGCTTTGAAAATAGTATCCACTCAAACGGGCTGCCTCTGGAGGGCAGGCAGCTAACATAGAGGTCTCAGGTCCCATGGAGGTTGTGATTATTCACTGCTAAACTGTGCAAAAGTCCAGAAAATAATGACACGACTTGATCCTGAAAGATTGCATTGGCTCGTTGTGGTGTGTAAACGGTTAATCATCTAAGATGCTGTAAAGCTGCTTTCAAGAAAACACTTGGTGGTGACGGTGATTTGCTGAGTCTTGATGTGCACAGGATTTTTCTGTACTAAATTCCAAAAAATATTTGAAGGCCAGCTTGTGGGATACTCTCCTTGAAAAGCTAGCGGTTATCAGCCTGAACCTGGGAAGGAAAAAGCCCCCGAAAAGGCAGATACGTGTGTCGCGTTTAGTGAAGGCTTGCTGCCTTCCTCTTCCGCCCTGTGCGCCTGCAGTGGATGGAGCAGCGTTTGGCTGGGCCTCTGCGGCCGTGGCCGTGCCGTGGGACCACGCGTGTTACTTTCCAAGCTTTTGGATCTCTCGTCGTCTCATATTTTGTCTTGACTTTGGCAAACCTCGGGAGCAGTGTCTGTCCTTAGTGTTTGCAGCGTAATCCAGCCTCAGTCTGTTGCTCACGACGCTGTGGATGGCTCCTTAGGAAAACAAAGAGTTTGCGGTTGCACCACCTGTGGGCCGAGGGGGGCTAAAGAAACTGCGAGGCTTCAAGAAGAAAAAAAAAATAAAGCAAAAAGGAAAAAAAGTTCTTTAAAATTCCTTAAAATACAACCATAAAAAAAAAAACCTAATTTAAATTGGCAACATGTGTTGATGTCTAAACTGCTAGACGTTGTGAATGTGAAAGAGACGGCATTTAAAGCTGTGTAGGGAATTGGGACGTATTTTTAACTTTCAAGGTTGATTTAAGTAATATGTCTATTTCATCTGCTGCGTTAGGTAACTGTTACTGTCAGAAGTTCCAGTGGAACAAATTCTAGCCTTTCCAGGTTTTGAAATGTCAGTGCTTTCATTTGTGTTTACACAGGGAAGCTGTTCTTTCCAGCAGCGTTCATTTCAGACGGGGCAGAGGGGCAAGGGAAATAGCTTCTTTTCTGAATTGGTTTGTGCCAAGCTGAGGTGAGATTGAGAGCAAAAAAAGTTAATTTCCTCCGTTCAATGTAGAAGTTAAAATGTTTGGAAAAGACTGAGAAGTGACAGTTCTCAAAATGTGAAGGACATACAATGAAATTTTAAACGTGCGCTGAGTGGGATTTTCTGAAATGACTGACTTGTTAGTCTGCCATTTCCTGCTCTTACGTGCTGCATTTCTTTTTAGTGAATCAGTTCAGTGCAAAACATTTTTCAGTAGGGCGCTTTGTTTTCCTACGTGTGCGGCACACGATAGTTACTTTTAGCCAGTGAGAATGTACGTAAGCAACATCCTACAACATCTAATGGTTCCTAATGCCCACCCAGTTGTAGCATGGAACGGATGATTAGAAATGTGGCATTCACCACTCGCCACATAAACGCAGCATTTTTAGCGCGTGTTAAACGGGCTGGTCTCAAACAGCAGTAGGTAGTGTGTCTGTCTTAGTGACTGAGCAGAACTAACCTTCAGTTTTGTGGAAAGCAGCAAAAAGGCAAAGTGCAAATCAGCCTTGAACTTGTGATACGGATCTCTCCTGAAGTTTGTGTGGTGGTGGTGGGAGCAGACACGATGTCTGCTCCAGTCCCCTGTGCGGTTTCTGTTGCAGTAACAGGAGTTCGGTTCCTGCTCTTGCCAGGTCCCGTAGAGCACCCGGATGGAAGGGCAGGCTGACACCCGCAGCGGCTGCTGCCGGACTTCGGGGATGAAGCAAATTGCAGCGTTACGTTGAGACTGTTTTAGTGCTACTGTCTGTTCACCAGACTTGAGTTGATGGATGATCTCGCTGCGGAGTAAGGATGTTCAGACCCAAACTCCCAGCTAGTCCAAAAAAGCAGTTTTGCACTGGAAGTGGGAGGAGTCAGCTAGGAGTGCTGCAAACACTGGGGTCTTCCTCCTCTCTTGTTGGCCATGCGTCTCTTCTGCTCTTTCTGTGTACTCCAGTGATCACATAGCACATCCAGATCTGGTTGGATTTCTTCTGGGAAGACATAACTTTTAGGCTCGGATTTTTGGTGGGTGAGTGCAGCTTTAATGCTTGGGGCCTAATAATTCTCGATTGTTGATTACAGTCTGATGATAGCACAGCGACCCCCTCCGCCTCTGCCTCCTGAGACGCGCTCAGCTGTCTTACAGGTTACGTCGCCTGGACCGAAGCACAAAATTCAAATCCCGTTCAGGTGGTTCACCTCTTGGTAAATCTCTTTCTCATGTGTTGGTTGGTTTGCGAATGGTACGAGCGTGCTCCAGCTGGGAGGTCCAAGCCTGCTGATGACCAAGTCATTAAGGGAGGAAAAGGGGCGGAGTTGTTGGTATGTGAGCTCCCACATTGTCATAACGAAGCTGTGCAGAGCACAGGTAATGATGACCACGGGGCAACGCAGTTGCATATACGTAGAGCTGCGTTTTTCAAAGTAGACTAAAAATGATGTGCCCAGATGAAGGATTACCATCTGAGTGCGGTTCTCACCGTCAAAAGAACAGTAACACAGGGAAGGACTTCAGTTAAGAAAGTGTCGCTTTGCTCCGTCACATAAATAAGAATCACTGTGTCCACTGGGCATTTGCGTGGAGTTGAGGTTTCCAGGAATGAAGTGTTTATTTCTGGTGCCACATCCACTTAATTTGTTCCAGACTTGTTATGTTGAACAGGCAACTTGTAGACAGGAAGAAAGATATCTGGGTTAAAATAACCACTCAGCAGCAAGTCTCTGTGGGTGAAATCTTTCCAGTTGCTCAAGAGCTCTGGGACACCAGGAAGGACTTGCAGACAATACATCTGAAAGACATTGAGGCAAGAGTGTGAGCAGGCAGCGAAATTGGAAACAGCCAGTGGCACGAGGTGTGGCCTGCAGTCATCAAGCACAGATACTGTGCTGGGCTGGGGCGAGGCAGGACGTGGCAAAAAGAGTCACTGGTAGGTTCACGGATGGACAGGAAAAGGTGAACTCCTGTTTTAGTTTTGCCTGGAGAATCTGTGGAGTGAAGGATTAATAAATCCCCAGACCAAGCTGAATTATCATTCATGATTCAAACTGTGACACTGGTGTGAGCATTCTGTGCGTAGCTGGCTTCAGTGGAACTGACTGTGCTGAGATGGGAACATCACAGGGCATGGATAACAAAATGGCCCGTTACATAAACACTAGAAAAATCCCAACAGTCTGTCTTCACTTAAAACACCGTAGTAGCAATGTTTAGCAAGTGGCCTGGGCTCCTGTTGCGGACTGACGATGGTTTTCATGTGTGTAGGAAGTCAAGCATAAAGGAGAGACTGCGTTAGCACTGCTGGCTGGAAAGCAGCCTGAGAGTTTGTTGAGAATTCGTTGTGGTGTGCGCCACGGCCGTGTGCCTCTTCCAGATCTGGTGAGTTCTGGGGGGATGGCAGAATGCCAGGTTTGGCCCTCAAAAGCTTACCTGCCTTTGGGGTGCTGAAAGAGCCCTCAAAGCCTGAAGCCGTGGGGCGATCCAGTGAGCATCCGTGTGTTCACTGAATAAGTGCAACGCTTCCCAAAGCAGAGGCAGAGAGCTCAGACAGTGAAAGAATGGTGCCTAGAGGAGCCTGCCCTGTTCAGCTGCTCAGGAGGACCGGGTTAGGAACCTGTTTCAGTGAGGATGCTCCTCCAGATACAGACCTCGTCAGCTGCAAACAGCACTCAGTGCCACGCTGGGGAATGGAAATGTGTTGTGCGATCAGCAGCGTCCTGTATCCAGCCAGTGCCTTCTGTGCATGCTCTTTCCATGGCACTGTCCATGTCTTTGCCAGGCATCATCCATACCTTCATCTCCATTCCTTGCTGGCTGGCCCTGCCAGCTGAAGCCCTGGTTGTCAGCTCAGGTCCTCAGGTTGAAATATTTAGCAGGAAGGCTCGCTGTGGTTGTTCTAGGCAGTCAGGGAGTTCAGCTTTCCTTCCAAGCAAACCTGGCCAAGTGTGTCAGCCCCGAGCGCCTCATTCACTGATGGGTCAGTTCATAACTTTGGACCTGGGACCATTCCATAAATGCACTGGACAAGAAAGACGGGGAGAGACTGTTCAGTAGGGCCTGTTGTGATAGGACGAGGGGTAATGGTTTTAAAATAGAGGGGGGTAGATTTAGATTGGACATTAGGAAAAAATTTTTCACAATGAGAGTTGTAGAACACTGGAACAGGTTGCCCAGAGAGGTGGTGGATGCCCTATCCCTGGAAACATTCAAGGCCAGGGTGGATGGGGCTCTGAGCAACCTGATCTAGTGGGGGATGTCCCTGTTCCTTGCAGGGGGGTTGGCCTAGATGACCTTTGAAGGTCCCTTCCAACCCTAACCATTCTATGATTCTATGATTCTATGATTGACAACTGGATATTTAACACTAAAGGTTTCTGTGGGGGTTTGACACTAAAGGACCTCACCTGGAAGCTGTAGGAACCTGCACGGGCTCTGAGGTGCTGGGAAGCACTGCTGCAGCTCCAGTGTACCACGGGCTGGATGCAGATGGCCCCTGGTTGTCCAGGGGCTTGTTGAGCATCCGAGGTTTCCATTCCTTTCAGTCACACCTTAAAGAGAGGCAATCTGCAAGGTGTGCTCGACGGAAGATGGATATTCTCAGCCTGCAGTGATGTGCAGTGCGTAGGAGCTCTCTCCTTTGGCGTACCACCCAGTGAGGGTAAACAGCCTGGCTTTCCTTCCCAGCTTCAGTTTGAGGAGGCTGCGCAGTGAATCTGGGAATTTGCATCTGAGGTCCCTAAAAAGGCGTTTGTAAAGGGCTTCTTGCCCCCTTAGCTTTTCCTGCTGGCCCTCCCCATTTGGCTGTTTCCATGACTGTAGCATAGGGTGTATGTTAAAATCTCTGGAGGTTCAAAATGGGAAGGAAAGACGCAGATTCCTCGCCATGAGAAACTTAGCAAGACACAGAGAAAATTCACAGCTGGCCATGTCATCGTTTGCAGTAAGTGCAGACCCGCATCCTGCCACCGTTAAATGTGGCAGTGCGGAGTGAGGATGAGGATCGGTGAGCAGACAGGCAGAGCTGTGTAGCATGCAGCAAGGTCTCCGCCGATCTCAATATTTAAATCTCTTTCTTTTTTGCAGAATCCGCCAGTCCCCTGATTTCAAATCCTTTCCCGCTTTTACGAAGTAAGTGTGATGGGTGTCTGTGGTGCGCAACGGCGGGGACTTCCACCCTGCAGCCGAGCTGGCCCGCCCTCTTAGCGTTTTTCATGAATAAATGTTTTTTATTGTAAGTCCAGGTGTCAAAACCAAAGTGCCTCACTTCTGTGGCTCTGGTTTCAGAGCCCTTCAGGGTGTTTCTTTGTGGGGCTGCTACACCGTTTAGAGTCACTCACAGCCTTCCGGGAGTTAAGTTTTGTGAAATATGCCAATAATACTGCTCTGAGATACCGGGGTTTGAAGACTGAAAGTGAATCCGTGTTTAAGTTCCATTTATGCGCAGGAAAACTCGTCTTCATGGCTCAGCTCACTAAACCCCTTTGCGGGGACAATTCCCTTTGGCCGGAGAGCACAGATGAGAAATGGGAGCGCAGGACACGGTGGTGAGCAAGCAGGAGGGGAAGGAGAGCAGGTTTGGGATAGGCAGATGCAGGTGGTCTCTGCTCGAGATTCTGCCGCGTGTCCTGGATGCACTGAGCAGGCAGATCTCCTTCCTGTGCTGTACAGCGCGTTGGGTTACTGCTTGGCTTGCCTCTGGATTTTAGGGGTGATCCTGTCCGCGCCAGCCTTGTAACCCAGGACTCCTGTCCCTTAGTGGAGGACAGCCCTGAGAGCTGCACCTTGAGCGTGGCCGCGGTGGTGGGGGACCACGTACAAATCTGAGAAGGAAGGGAGAGCTTTATTCAGAAGATGGGAGTTCACGTTGGAAGAGGAATCGAGTCAGTGCCAACGATTCATTCAGGACCCCCCTTTTTAAAGCATTCTTCAAAGCACCTCTTTATATAGCACGTCATTTACTGTCTGAGCTGGGTGGAAGTGAAAGAAGTCCTGTTTTCAAGAAACTTCCACTTATTTTGATGTATGGTGGTGTTTTTCTATCAGACTAATGCTGAGTCAAATAGATTGTTTCCTAGGTTTGTGTCAAAGGTATGGGAAGATGCAGTTACGCTGTTATTAAAGCTAAAGCAAATGGAAACACTGGGCGAAAAATGCTGAGAAGTTTCCCTTCCAGTTCTTCTGCATTTGTTTTTCATCAAAATGTGGACAGAAGTGTTGAAATGTGGCTCGTTTCTGATGAGGAGAGAGCTGCCTGGGTGTCTGCTCCCTGCGCTGCCGTCAGTCACGGAGCTGGCTGCTGGGTTTCACTCCTGCACAGGCAGCTCAGGGCAGTTTCTGTTGAAACTTTCATTAAAAGCTCTCGACTCATGTTCACTCCTGGCCTCAAACCAGGCTCTGCTATTTTCTCTGGCTTAGATGTGGCAATGGGAGTTAACATGGGAATTAGAGTGATTTATTTAACCTAAGCACAAATGCTGGTTTTTCTCTCTTGGCTCGTACAGCCTGCTGCCTTGCTCTGGAGCTGTGTGCACTGGGTGTGTATAAAGCACTAATAAAAAAACCTAATAATAGCCCCGGGAAATATGTTTTAAATTGCGCAAGCAACTGAGAGTGTTAGTTCTGTGTGGCTCCAGCCACTGAAGAGGCTTCAGCAGCCTTTGGCTGGTGCTTTGGGTTTCTGTAGAGGCGTTCTCGGAAAGCATCCGGGAACCAGCGAGGTGACGTGATGGCATGTCGTGTTCAGAGTGCAGAGAGACCTGGCTCCCAAAGCCGGGTGGTTTTCCTGGGGAAGGATGCTTCTGGGGAGAAGGAGTGCTTTGTGCTCAGCCACCAGCACCCAGTGCACCACAGAAAAATCTCTTCCTTCTGAGGGAGAGAGCTCTTTGGTTGGTCGTTCTCTTGGCAGGAGACTGAAATGCCATTGCCTGGGGATGCTGCAATGCTTGAGTTGCAGCCTGAGCATGCGAGAGGCTGCTGAAGTGCCCTGGGAGGGGTGTTTGCAGTTCCAGCAGCACTGCGTGCCCGCAGCAGGCTTGTTTGTGCTCTCCGCTACGCAGCCTCTCTCCGTTGTGGGAAAACTCAGGAACGAGAGTCAGACACCGCTGGGATCGACTGGTTGTAGCGTAGCCCTTTTCTGCCGGCAGACAGGACATGTTCAGAATGATTTCCTCCTCCTCCCAAGTGTTCAAATATCTTCCCTCAGAAGAGCCGTACGCGCTCGGGGTCCTGGCTCAGCACAGTGCGATCCACCAGTTGCTGGAGAGAGGGTAGCGGTGCCGCCTCAGGGACAGCCATCTCCGAGTGCCGGGATCTGCTCCTCGGCACGGCAGGCGGTGGAAGGAGCGGGTGGCACAGCGACAGCACAGCTCAAGGGAAGAACCTGCTGGGTCTGTGCCAGGGGTTCTGAGCGGAAGGGGAAGGCAGTGAGGAAGGAGGGATCGGAGGAGGAGGAGGAGGAGGAGGTAGGCGATGAGGGTGGGTAGACAGCGGGGGATGGGTGTAGGCGCTGTGCAGCCAGTCGCCTGTCCTGTGCTGAATGTTGTACCCTCTCCCTGCCCTCTCTGGTGCTGTGTGCACAGATCTGGCCCACACAGCATTTGCCATTTCACGCACAGGATTTCTATTGCCAAATTTAGGCTACAGGGTTGCAGAAGGCTTCTGAACATACAGCAACAATGTAGAGCCAGAGATACAGCGGGGCTTATGTGGCAACCTGAACCTTCTGAGGGTCCAGTTCTTCTTGTGAAGACTTGGAGCCTGTTTCCACCCCTTCTGCAGCAAAGCCTCTTGTGTGCAGCTCAGCCCGGTGGCAGAACGTGGCCGGTAGGAGATGCCCAAGCCTAGTGCAGGGCTGCCTGCACAGCATCGTGTGTCCGGGCCAGGCAGAGCCGTGTCCCTGGTGCTGCGCAGGCTCTCCAGCTTTTCCTTCTCCTGCAGGACAGTGCATCGTAGCTGTGGCTGCGGATGAACCTGTGGGAGAGCTGGAGATGTATCCCAAGGCTGCAGAAAATGCAGCGTCTGTGACTGCTGCCCCAGCTGCACGGCTCTGGTTTGGCTGTGTGAAAAGCTTGCTTTCTGGAGGTGGGTAGAGTGACAGCAGCCTGGCGTTTCGTATTCTGAGACGTTTAGCGAAGTGTGGGAATGCTGGGGTGCAGGTGTGGAGTTGCGTGTTGCTGGATTTTAATGGCTTCTTTGTTCAGGTGGAGTTTTTGTAGGATGCGCTGGTGGCTGCAGTAGCGAGGTCACAGTGCGGTACCTGCGAACGGCAGGACCTGGCCAGCAAAGCAAGGGCAGCCAAAGCTCAGGATTTCAGACTAACGGAGGAGTGCTCTGAAGGCAGCCGCTCTGCCTGTCTGCTTCCACCGGTTGTGGCTGCGTGAGGTGAGCTCTGGGCTGTTCTCACCCCCTCTCTTATCGCCCAGCTGCGCTGGGTTGAGGAGGGAGCTGTGGAAGCAAGGAGGGGAAGGGAAAGCTCCTCATGCAGCCTGGTGAATTTGCCCTCCACTCCCCTGAGATACAAGCGTGAAGGAAGGTTGTGTGAGTGCAGCAGCCCTGCGTGCCCACTGGGAATCGGTGGGGTTTTAGGGTGACATAGGTCACGTCCTGCACCAGCCCAGGAGCCTCAGGGCTCTGGAAGCTGTGGTTACTGGTGTGAACTGGAGTCGCAGCCCGCAGCCTGAGCAAGCCAAGGGGCCAGCTGCCATCGGCGTGTGTTCGGCAGCTGCCCAGGAGAAGGCACGGAGAGGAAGCTTGGAGAAAGAAGAGCCCCCTCCTCCCCAGCCCACGCCAGGGGAACAGAGCTGGAAAGTTCACAGCGCCTGGCATTGCTGCGAGGCACGTGTCTGAGCACACGGGGTAGAGGACTGGTTTTTCTCACTGAAAGGGAGTACTGCTGCTCCTGCCACAGCTCCCACCCCCTCAGATGTGGAGCAGCAAGAGGAATTGGTTCCTGAGAAGGGATGAAGGATTTGAGGGGGTGAGAGAGAAGGTTTCCAGCAGCGTGAGACAGGCTGGCTGGGCAGGCCTGGACAGGGTGGACGTCTCTGAGCCATTTCTGAGCTGACTGCACAGCCACTTTTCAGCTTTGCTCGTGCATAAGGCCTGTCTTGGCCACCCAGAAGAACTGGGGCTGCTGGGGAGCACAGGGGTTCTTGGAGGGTTGGTGCGGGCAGCACAAATGTGTCCCAGCTTTCCTCATACTGCCACCAGCGAGCCGAGAGGGAAAGGGGAGGTTCGTTGATTGGAGCAGTCGTGGAGAACAGATCCTTTCTGGGTGCTGTGAACCTCCGTCTGAGCAAGGAAGAGGAAAGCTGAAATTCCCCCGGGGGAAGGAACAGCAGCGGTCCTGCAGCGGTGTGGAGGGGGCTGTGCTCCCAGGAGGAAGAAGGGGGCACAGGTGTGGCTCACAGGGTGTTCAGAGCGGTTTTGACAGCTTTCCCAGTTAATTTCACCTTTAAGTTGCAAGCACAAATCAAAGGGAGGAGGATTTGCTCGTCGTGCGTACCAGTCCAGGTGAGCAGTTCTTTCCCAGCCATGGCTCTTGCCTGGTTTCGGGTGGAGATTGCCTCTTTCTTCTCTCCACCTTCCACGTCCCTCTCCCTCTCCTACCACTGGTGTATCCCACCCTCCTTCCAGCCGGCCTGACTGCGCCCAGCTCTCGGCGCGATGGAGCGTAAGGGGCTTAGAAGCTGAAATCTCACAAGTGTGAGAGTTGAGAAAGCTCTGGGAAGTAAAGCAAGGTTGTTCGTTCCCATGGGGATTCTCCACATCCTCCCTTTCAAATTGTTGGATGAATTTAAGTTTTATCCCTAGTTTTAACTTAACTCATTTTTGTTTATGGCAAACTTCAGACTTCTGTGACTCTTTGTCATTTTCAGAATGCAAAATTAGTTTTTGAAAGTAGGCAGTGATTTTGTTTCCAGAGGTGAACATTTCTGAAGTAAAACAGAAGGAAAAGCTTTTGGAAATGGGATTAAAATGGACAGGATTTTTCTGAGAAGAATCACAAATTCTGCACGGAGTACGCAGTACGTTGTAGTGGCAGGGGAGGAGCTTGAGGTGGAGAGCTTGGTGAGCGCTGCGTGGCGGATGGAGATGGGGAGAACCCAGAAAAGACCAGTCCAGAGTGAAGGGGAGTCAGGCAAGGGGAGAGCTAGAAGAAAGACAGCACAGCTTTGTGGTGATAAAATACCTGAGGATATAGTGGGAGGAAGGTAAGGCAGCTCAGTGAGACAGAGTAAGCTGAGGAAGAAATGTGAGGATGTCGCGAAACAGGAAAGGAAAATGGACGTGAGAAATGTGCTGCTTGCAGAGTGCTGGATGTAGGTGACTGATCTCCTTCCCAGTGAGGAGCCCTGTAACTGAGCTTAGGGGAAGAGTTGTTCTGCTGGGAAACCTGCTTCCAGGGGAGTCGTGGAGCTTGTGTGCTTGCCTGGGAGCAGAGCAGAGTCCTGGGACTGCAGCAGTGAAGGATGGACGGCTCTGCCACTGCTTTCTGTGGCCAAGTTTGCTGCAGGCAGAGATGGCAGAAGGGAGTGCGTGTGCCTGCTTATGTTTAGATGTACACGGGGACCCGAAAGCGTCCCAGGGAACTGCGGTGTGGCATCTCTAAACCTGAGACTTTCTGAAGCTCCTGAGACGTACGGCGTGTTCTGTCCTCCCAACTCGGTTGTAGGGCGAGGGGCTCCAGCAAGCAACGGGCCAAGAGCGGGTGGTGGCGTTGTGAGTGGCTGTGGGCAGCTCCGGAGCTCTTCTGGCCCTGCCAGGAACCCGTCAGCCACGTTCTGCAGCTCTTTGCAGTGTGACCTCTTTCATTAGGTTAATCAAATGTTAATATTGACACTGGGAGGAGGAGTCAGCCCACTGAGTTGGAGACGTTTCCATCTGAGCGGGCTGGGCTCCATACGCATCTGTAACACAAGTCATCTGTATCTGAGAGGGATGGTGTGCACCCATGTGGGGTCTTCTCTCTGATAATTACAAAAGGAGTCTAAATTAGATGACATTGTACCTCTTGTGGCATTTTACCACAACTGACTGAGTATTACCACTGCTGAGTATTTCAATGGAAACAGCCAGTCCATGTTAGCTCTCCCAGCCCTGAAATTCCTCAGGGTGCTGCAGAAGTGCTAGCTGAGCCGCCAACGTCTTCCCTTTTTTTTTCACAAGCACGGTTACTTAAGTACAGTATGTCCACACTTCCTCACCGCAGCAAAGCACGGGAGCAGCAGCCCCAGAAAATACGCTGAGTTAAAGGAAGCGCTGAGCACAGCCCCTCCAGGCAGGGCTGGCCCATCTTTCCAGAGAGCTGTAGGTTCTGTGGGAAAGGCACCGCAGGGGGCTCAGCCCTACGACATACAAATACAGCTCGTATGAACCATTCAGCGTCTCTTTTATGTTTTTCCTCACAGCTTCCTGTAGCCACCTGGTGAATTCTGGGGTTTGCTACTGAGGCAGACATCTTACAGGCCTGACTTGGCTGTAATCTGTGCTTTCCTGTGTTTTGATTCTTCCGTCCTGGATGCTGGTGCTTTTGCTTGCGGGCAGTACGTTTCTTAAGTTTTGTTGACGCAGAGTATGTTTTCCCTTTGAATGTCGATACAGATTTCTGGTGTATTGTGGCGATAGGCCTTACGCTGTCTGTGTGCCAGGCATTTCTGTGCAGAATTGTTTCTATGCCACATGCTTGCGTTTGTCCATTCTGCTGGTACAGAACACAATGCCACAGCACAAGTGGCGGCAGCGTGCTGGTGTATCTGGAGGCGTAGGAGCAAACTGCAGTGTTAACCTATTTCAGCCGCTGTGGTTGGATATTACACCTGTCAACTAATGCACTCAACTAGTGAGTTTAAACTGCAACTGCAAACATTTGCTGTTAGGTTAATTCAGTGGGAAAAGTGCGTTTTCAACACACATGTTAGAACAGAGCTAAATGTGTCTTTCAGCTCATGAGGGAGCTCTGCAGCCAGCTCTTTCCTGACTCCGGCTCATCCGTGTTACTCTGGCAACATGGCTCTCCTGCTCTGCTCTCAGCCCTCTGGCACAGCTCTGGTTCCTGTGCTTCTTCCCCTCCACCTCCACTTAACCCCAGCGACTTGCTGCCGCCAAGCCCAGTGGCACTCACCGTTCCCCGGTCTCGCTGCGCTCGTTGACAGCCACAAAAAACCCAAGCTGGGTTCCCCCATGGCACTTCTCCTCGCCCCAACTTCTGAACAGCAGGATTTTGCACAACCAGTGCTCCTTGTCTTCCTCTGGAAAGGCAGCAGAGACTGAAATTTGACAGAACTGGATGGAAAATTAATTTACCGTGCTTTGGTTTCAAGCTTAAAAAGAGCAAGGATATGCTTAAAACAGCCTGCAGCAGGCATGAGCTAGTAAACCCTGGTCAGCGTGTAGCTTCTCAGATCTTTGTGCAGCTTCACTGAGATCCCACAGACACTGGCCGGTGCTTCGCTTTGTTGCACAGCCGTCCCTCTGCCATCCCGGGCTTTCTCGTGGCAGGACAGCGCAGCAGGTGACTGAATGCCTGACCCCAGCCCGGGCGGCAGTGACGTGCCCTGGCGCGTTCCCGAATCACAGCCCGAGCCCCGCGGGTTCGGTTCTAAGGAGCTGCTGTGCCGTGCACACGTGGGCTGAGGCGGCGAGGACCGGGCCCTCAGGCCCTGCCCCACTGCTGTACGGACTGAAGTACGCACGTGTGCTGCTTCCCTGCATACTCTGTGTAATTCTTCTGAACTGATTTCTCCCAAACAGAGCCTTACACCTGTGGAGCTTGTGGAATCCAGTTCCAGTTTTATAACAATCTCCTGGAGCACATGCAGTCCCATGCAGGTAAGCTGGGCACTTCGACTCGCTTAAAGCGGAGAATTAAATTCTGCGCTGATGCCTGGTGTTGACCCCGCTGGGTGTCAATCGAGCTCTCAGTGCTCACGGTTTCCAAAGCCCCAGTAATCTCACCTGCAGCAAAAACGAGACTCCGAGGCTGACGCACATAGCAGTGGCTGCAACAACGCGAGGCTCAGGGCGTGTCATCAAGATGACTCCTTTCCGTAGGGAGAAACGTGCCGTGCTAGCACAGAGCACATCAAACTACCGATTCCCGTTAGCCAAGGCGTCTAGGGAATGCTCGTTGCGTTCATGGGTCACTCCTACAGCAGATTAAATCCCTCCTCCCGGTTTCTCATTGAAGCAAACAAAGCAAAAATGCTTGCAGGGCAGCAGAGCCTTTGCCTACACAAGTCCTTTTCCATGCTTGTGTCTCCTGGAGTTCTGCAAAGGGCTGAAACGTGTTCTCAGAAGAGGAATTTGCCATTTCAACAGTTGTGTTCATTTCCTTCTCAGCTATCTACAAAAGAAAATTGTAAGGACTAGTTCCACTCCTTTGTTTCTAAGCCACGTGTTTTGTTTTCTATCTCCATACATAAGAGACGATTTTAAAATTTCGAAGCCAAAGCTGTTTCAAAGGCAGCGTTCAGAATATTCAAAATGTAGAAATAGGATTTTTTTTATATTGGCAGAATTTTTGTCTTTCTTTTCCTCTTGAATGAAAATCCAAGTGAATTAACACAGGTTTACAGATTAATTAGACAGACCTGTGTTCTCCGACAGACAGCTGCTCTGTTGGGATATACCTTCAGTGCTTGAATTTGCCTCACTTCACGCGAAAGCCTTGAGTAGAGTGGCACGGAAGGACAAGTGGCTTGAGGGAAAGCATATTTTCTGTTCTGTAACAGTCATTCTAGTCAAAGTTCTTATCTTGTTCTGTGTTCTAGTTTTAGTGCTAATTTTAATGAGTAATTCCTTGAGTTCTTCGTTTATGTGGTTCCTCGGTTCCGGTTAAGTTATCATTGGCCAATCTTAGTGGGTTTGTGTGTTCAGCAGGTACTTTATTTATCATCTTTGTAATGTTACAAATGGACATTTAGGGTGAGTTGTTACAGGACAGTGTGAGTTTTGTGGATGTTGTTTTCTGTTAGAGCATAAGCTGGTTGATGTGGAGGGCCTGGACTTCACGGTGCCCTGAGGAGCAGTGAAGCTCCGCTCAAGGTCATGGCTGCTGTCACTCCCTGGCGTTGGGGTCTCTTCTTGCTCTCTGTCAATGGCAATTTCTGCTTGCATCCAAGCTGCGTCCTGGCCGTCTTGTTCCTCGTTCTGCCTCTGGTACTGAAATGCAGCGTTTTGAGTTACAGCTCTGGGTGACAGTGAGCGGAGGAGCTGCGGAGCAGGGACCAAGGCTGAGGTGTCAAAGGGGAGAGTGGCAACTCACTGGCAAGGTGTGAGCTGTTGAAAATGTAAAGCCAGTGCTGTCTGCAGCTCTTCCTTCTCTCTTCTTTACAAATAACCCGTGCCCTCTGGGCTGGTTCACCTGGGTTATTTTGGACACAGAACAGGGCTGGAGGGAGCAGATACTGGTGGTCTAACTCGGGTAATGTCAGCAGAGATCCCTTCTCTCCACCTCAGGCTTACTCCGGTTAAACTCTGTATTTTCTCATCTCTCCCTGCTCTGTTTGTAAGTCACTGTCTTCTGCTTGGCTGCGTCCCCCCGAGTGTCTCACTGGTACAGTGACAGCAGGCTTCTCTGTGCCTTCTCTCCGTGCTTTCTCCAGCGTCACCCAGGCTGCCCCCCGTGCAGGCAGCTGGCCCCCGCCGTGGCGGCTCCGTGCACGGTGCTTGCCAGTCCCGCGCTCCTGCCTTTCTCTGGAGGGAACAGCAGCCTTTCCTCCAGATCTGTGCACTGGGGGCGAGCGGCACGGGGTTTGCTTCTGTGGGACGAGGGCAGAACAAAGCGAAGAGGTGTGAAGGCTCCAGGTGGCCTTGGTGGGTGCCTGGCTCTGGGTGTTGTGCTGGGCAGAGCAGCGGTGGAGGTGACCCAGGACTCGCAGTTCCTCTGGTCACCGTTTGTTGCCTTTTAGCCTGTCAGAGCCTGGAGGTTTCCATGTCCAAGAAACAGTATTGGCACAACGTTTCTGAGGTCTAGGGGTGCAGAGACCTTGCAGTAGTCGGCAGAACTGGTGGCATGGAACCCACATACTGGGGACACTGGCACGGTAGCCGTTATACCAGCCGCTCTGCCTGGCTCAAGGAATGTTTGTTGTGGGGATGCAGAGATACAAGAAGCCCACATGGGTCAAATACTCCCTCAGTTAATGCGTTCAGGGGTGCAGTTTGGCTTATCATGTCTGATGCGAAGGGCTGATCTCCAACTAAATGCGATGCCCCCACCGACCCCCTCCCGTAAGTGACTGAAGACAGGGATGGTGCTGCTGGCCTGGAGGAGCAAAAGCAGGGACATACTGCTTCATTCAGAGGGCTGAGCCTGGAGGCTGGAAGGTAATGAGAAGAGATTATAGCTCCATAAAGCAGCTACACAATGAGAAGAAGCAATTAGAATGTAAATGGGAGGCTGAACGGCAGAAATAGAACAGCACCACACCAGGCAGAGGAGTTTGTTCTGTAATTACGCTGTGCGATACACAGCTTTGGCTCCCCTCAGAGTACTTTGTTCAGGTCGGGTGCTGCCGTATAATGCCCTTCCTGCAATCTAGAACTAGAAAAATGAAAGGACAACTGGGCTGAACGTGGATTAAAGGATTGGGGGCGTGAAGAGAAATTAAAGAACCGTGATCTGTGTAGTTCACAGACTGCCTGATAAGGAAGAAGAGGCTGAAATGCACAAATCTCATTAATGCCATATTGAATGCCAGTGGATATTTGTACATAATAAGTCCCCTATTATTATGAAATAGATAAAAAGAGTTGGGGGGATGAAATATACAGGATTTCTCCCCTTCCCAAGACAAGGAAGGCCTGAACCGTGAACAAAGTTACTAGGCAGCATCCAGCATTTTCCTTTGCTCACAGATGTTTGGAGTTGAGGACAGTGGTGGCATGAGCTCAAGAGCAGTTGGTCTAGGCAGGTGCTGGCGGAGAAGCGATGTGTCATATGGGATCACTGGCATCCACTGGAGCACCTCCTGCTCTTTGTGTTTCTTCCACTCCTGCGAAGACCGACCTCCGGCTGCGGTCCTGAGCGTGGCAGTGCTCCCCAGGTACCAGCCCCAGTGAGTTCCCTGGGCTCGTACAGTCCTTGCGGCAGTCCCAGGGTCTACCCTGGTTCTGTCGAATCCTGGGTTACTCTCAGTTATTGACCCGGTCTGTGGACGGTGCAGTGCCCAGACCTGATAATAACTGCGTCTGTGGCTGTTCATCAGCAAGGTTTGTGAGTGTCCCAGCAGTTAAATGCAGAGCTGCTCAAATCTGACCAGACTTCCTCGTAAGGAAGAGGGTGCTGGAGTTTCATCACATCATTGCTTATCTCCAGATCCTTGCTGGTCTCTCTTCTCTCCCAGGTCATTGCCACACATGAATGAGAGCAACCTCACCCTCCCGTGTTTGTTCTGATGGGCAGCCCCCTGCTCTGCCCAGCACCAGAGCAGCCTGGGCTGCAGAGCCCAGCGCCCGTGTGTGCCCTAATGAGGTGTTCCTCTAATTCGTGCTCTGCTGTCTGGAGCGCTGGGGCAGGATTCGTTTCGCGGCTTGCTAGTGTGCCTAGGCCATAGACATTGCCACCTGAGCTGGTCAGCTCGGGCTCCCTTTATAAGCAGTGGAGAAGTCATTGACTCCAGGTGAGTTCAGAGCCTGATGGATCTTAAACTGCAGGAGGCATCTAGCTCTGCTGGGGTGAACGAATCACACTCTTCAGCCTGTTTTGCACCACTGAGCGTAAAAGGAACCCCAAGGGGCCGCTTTGAAGAGCGGCATATCTAATAGAGAAGTCCAAAATTAGGTGAGAGGAGTCCAGTTGTGATGAGTAAAGGACCTGTTTTGTCTTCTTAGTTTTCATTTCCATCCTTCTGTCCACAGCCTGCTCATCAGTCTCTCCATCTTTCTCCTTCCTCTTCCACCTCTCTTCACTGTGCACTTTATTGTTGCTTCCCAGCCTATTTCAGAGCACAATTTCATAGTGAAGCATGCTAAGAACTACAAATTTTTTTCTAGAAGGTGTGGAGAAGTTTTTGGGGCACAGGAGGGGAAAGAACATAGAAGATACAGAATTTGCTGATCCTGACTGCATTTCCTTGAAGATGCCATCAGATCAGCAGCCGAGGTGTTTAGCCCAGTTACGTATGCGCAACTGGGAGCATGAACACAAAGACCCCTAGAGCGGTTGGTGTCTGCATCCACAGGGAGGAATGATTTTTGGCCACACTGCAGAAACTTGGGGTTTTTTTCTTTTGGTTTCCAGTCTGAGGCAGCAGTGAGCTGTCCGAGAGGAGATGGACACTCTCTACAGCGCAAGGAAACCGTGTATGAAGATTGCAGTAAGATACTTAGACGCAGAGGAGTTGAGCATAGCTTGAAAAACAAAGTGCTTAACAGTAAAGAAAAGGGAAGCCACCTGTGGTGCAGAGAGAGGCAGTAAGGAAAAAAAGAGGATAAATATTTGCTACACCTGCTTTCATGTCAGAAGCAAGCAAGTTGCACAAGTCAGGCTGCAGGAGGAACATCTCCTCCTGGTGCGCAGCTTCAGCTGATGGGGAGACGTTTCTGAGGGTGTGCTGATGGCATCAGTGTCCCTGATGCACAAAACCAGCGGCTGGCATTTCGGCCACATTCTTGGAAGTGCTAGGTTGCAAGTGCGGAGACAGTTTGCCAGGTTTCTGACGGTACTGTGCCACCTCACTGGAAACTGCTGAAAGCCACAGAGAGTGGAGTAGGTTGGTGTCACGTTAGTTAAGGGAACCGCAAGTGCGTGCTAGGCAGGTGGGTGCTGTTTCCCCATCTTTGTGCTTTAAGCGTTATTATCTTGTGCTTCTGACGCCTCCCTGTCTCTTGCCCCACAGCTGACAACGAGAACAACATTGCCTCTA
Organism: Ardeotis arabs; assembly: GCA_011801015.1. Lineage (NCBI taxonomy): Eukaryota > Metazoa > Chordata > Aves > Otidiformes > Otididae > Ardeotis > Ardeotis arabs. The sequence continues at coordinate 52,562 of JAAGAY010143333.1, forward strand.
GCCAGCCCAGATCACCGCTAGCTGTCGTTGAGGAAAAGTGGAAACCACAGCTCCAAAGAAATAACGCCAACAACAGTACGTAGCAGTGTTCGCTCTTCCGTCACGGGCTTACCAGTGCGCTGTGAACAAGTGACTGTCAGAGAGTTCGCGGCAGTGCATTGCCCAAGGCCCTTGTCCTCGCCTACCTGCACTTGGTTTCATCCGTAACTCCTGTAGTGTCCCGCAGAGCAGAGCACCCATTCCCATTGCAGGAGCGCTTGTACGCAAAAGGTACTGGGAACCCCAGGGAGGTGGTAGGAAAAGGTTTGTAAGGAAAGATGCATTTGGGAACTCCTGGAAAAAAAGTTAACTTCCCATCCAAGGTCAGACTTCCTGGCCTGATGTTAAAAAGTTAATCCCGTTGTCACGGTGGGACATAAGCATAACCACTGCCTGTGGCAGGCGGCCAGTGCCTGGCTGCATCCCCAGCTCGTCCTGTGAGCTGGTGCTTCACCACGGGAACAGGTAATAGACAGCCCCGTGGGAAATCAGCTCCAAAGCCCTTGAGCTGAGCAGCCTGAGGGAGGGGTGATACAAAAGCATGATGCTTTTGTGTTCTGATGTGGCTAAAAATGACGTTCACATTGCCTGACATCAGCCACAAAAAGTAGAATTGCTGGATTTCACAGGAAGAAATGGAAATTTGGGCTTTAGCACTGTTTGAGACGGTGAAGGAAGCAGCTCCTCTTAAAGTAACTGTCTCAAATAAAAGACTCAAATCACAGAAATTGAAAGATGTCCAGCTTTCCAGCTGGGCTAAGCTGTGGCCACCAGCCCATAGAGGTGGATAGTGAACAGCACACGTGGTTATAAGTTATCTGGGCAGTTCCTCGGTGAACACCATCGAGATGCCATTGGTCAAGGCATTGTGAGTAGATAGTGTGTGCTTGGTCTCAGTCCCCACGCCAGAGAAAGCATGCAGATAATCTCCTTGCTGCTCTAAGCAAGAGCAAGGCCTGTCCCTGGAGATTCCTTTGTCCAGAAGCCCGTGGGGGAAGAAATCCAGGGTTGGAGGTGTCTCTGCCATCATCTGGGCATGTTCCACCTTTTTGGGTCTCTCTCAGAGCTGTTTTGTGACTTCCTCCTCTCTCCCATTGCAGAGGAGCAATTCTCATCTGGTACTTTCTCTCCCTCCTATTTCACTGCAGCATCCGCGAGCGGTTCGGTAGGGAACAGCGTGATCCCAGAGAAGGAGCGGCAGAACATTGCCGAGAGGCTCCTGAGGGTGATGTGCACTGACCTTGGGGCTCTGAGCGTGGTGAGCGGGAAGGAGTTCATCAAGCTAGCGCAGACCCTGGTGGATAGCGGAGCTCGCTATGGTGCCTTCTCTGTCACCGAAATCCTTGGCAACTTCAACACACTGGCTCTGAAGCATTTGCCTCGGATGTACAACCAAGTGAAGGTGAAGGTCACCTGCGCCCTGGGCAGCAACGCGTGCCTTGGCATTGGTGTCACCTGCCACTCGCAGAGCGTCGGCCCCGATTCTTGCTACATCCTGACAGCTTATCAGGTGGAAGGCAACCACATCAAGAGCTACGTCCTGGGAATTAAGGGCGTAGACATTCAAGATAACGGTGATTTTATCCACCACTGGGTACAGAACGTGCTTTCGGAGTTTGTGATGTCAGAGATCAGGACGGTGTACGTCACGGACTGCAAGGTCAATTCCTCTGCGTTCTCCAAGGCAGGCATGTGCTTGCGTTGTTCGGCCTGTGCCTTGAACTCAGTAGTGCAGAGAGTGCTGAATAAGCGAACGCTACAGGCTTGCAATATGCCCGAGGTGATCGAGCTCCTGAATGTCTGTGAAGATCTGGCGGGATCCACGGGCCTCTCGAAGGAGACCTTTGGCTCCCTGGAAGAGACCTCTCCCCCGCCCTGCTGGAACTCGGTCACCGACTCCCTCCTGCTCGTCCACGAACGCTACGAGCAGATCTGCGAGTTCTACAGCAGGGCCAAGAAGATGAACCTCATCCAAAACCTAAACAAACACCTGCTCAGCAGCCTGGCAGCCATTTTGGCTCCGGTGAAACAGGCAGTGATTGACTTGAGCAACGAGAGCCGGCCCACCTTGCAGCTGGTACTGCCCACCTACGTCAAACTGGAGAAACTGTTCACTTCCAAAGCTAATGATGCTGGCATAGTCAGCAAACTCTGCCACCTCTTCTTGGAGGCGCTGAAGGAGAACTTCAGGGTTCATTCAGCACACAAGGTAGCCATGATCTTAGACCCTCAGCAGAAGCTGCGGCCCGTCCCACCATACCAGCACGAAGAGATCATTGGCAAGGTCTGTGAGCTGATCAATGAGGTGAAAGAGTCCTGGGCAGAAGAAACAGAATTTGAACCTTCAACCAAGAAGCCTCGGGCAGCAGGGGAGGCCACAGCAGCTCAGGAAGAAGATTGGTTCGGGAAAAATGAAGTCTATGATTATTTGCAAGAACCTCTCTTCCAGGCCACCCCTGACCTGTTTCAGTACTGGTCGTGCGTTACCCAAAAGCATACCAAACTAGCCAAGCTAGCCTTTTGGCTCCTAGCAGTGCCTGCTGTTGGTGCCAGAAGCGAATGTGTAAATATGTGTGAGCAGGCTCTCTTAATCAAAAGGAGACGGCTACTCAGTCCAGAAGACATGAACAAACTCATGTTTTTGAAGTCCAACATGCTTTAAGACTGTCTTTTAATTAAAACAAAACTCTAAAACACTGTTCCAAACAAAGAAAAAGATTTTAAGTTCTAAACACTGTGGACCTCATTATGAATGCCCCTGGAAACCAAGTGCTTTTTTATATATATATAAAAATATAAATATATATAAAATTAAGTTTGAAAGGAAAGCTGAGCACGTGAGAGAGACAGCCTTCTGCCAGGAGCGTGCTCCTTTCCGTAGATAGTGTGTGGACTTGACAGACTTTCTCATGTTTTCAAGTGGGCAGACCAATGGGAGGCTGATGTTCTAAAGTCTTCAGGCAGCTGAGATCTAAAGTGACTTGAAGTTTCTTTTGTTTCTCCTCCACCCCACCTTTCCTCTTGTCCCCTGGGCCATCTTGCCATGGATAATCAGACTACGTTGACCAGACCAGTTCTGCACTGGACTTTGCTCCTTTGAATCACTGTACACCTTGAGGGCATTTGTCTGCCGCCTTTTGACATTCGGTGCATGTTATCAGGGCAGCTGTGTTTTATGAACACCGGTATCTTTAGAGATCAGGAAGGGAGACTTTAAGGTGTTTTTTATTATTTTATTTTTAGCTTTTTCATATGTTTTTTTCCAAAAAACAAAAGTTACTCTTCTGTCTCCACTCCCAGTTTTGAGTTTAAGATGTTAGCTAGTGATTATAAGTTTGATTTAAACCCAGAGAAATGGTTCATGGCAGAAAATGTCTGTAATTATTACATTTCTTGGATTTATTATTTTACAGCATAACTTCTTTTCTGAATTCCCAGTGTTAATTAGCTTCTCTGTGAATTTTGTACATCAGATGTTCTCAGACTTGCTCTAGAGTAGCCCATCTATGATTAAATAATATCCTATGGGAGCCACAGCAGTTACTTGTGTGGAAAAGCTAGGAACCAGGAAAAGCAAGCGCGTGGTGACAGCACAGATGTCTGTGGGCCACCAGCAAGCTTGCTGGGGTCTGCCAGCTGCCGTTGAGAACCCTTGTACCTAAGCTTTTTGTGAAAAGGTTTCTCAGTACACACACTCAGAATAACCTTCACGAGGCCAAGGACAAACCAAGGTGTATGATTTTTCAGGGGAACAAAGATCATCAGTTTTGTCAAACTGGGGTTTGAAGGAAGCTTAGAGAAGTGCATGGGCTCAAAGATCCTTCTGAATGTAAGTGCTCCTGCTTGAGTGCAAAGAATATTTCCCCATTTTATTTGCAATGGTTTCCTCTCGTAGCACGAATGTCTTTTTAATACCTACGGTGCATTACACTACTTGTTATGTTGCTGAATCGTTCTGGCTAGGAAGGCCGCGGGCGGTTAAACGTTCACACTCACTGCCTCACCCCAAATGCAATTGGAGATCACCGTAACGCAAACACATCCCAGTCACGCTGCTGTCCGCCGCGACCAGTGCTCCCTGTGCCCAGTGCCGGGAGGCCCGGTTCACGGGCTGCCAGATGGGATCTCTGCAGGCTGTCAGCTTTGGTGCCTCTTGGACAATTCCCAGCTTCTGGTGCCAAACTGTTAATTTTTCATCACTGGGACTTGTATCCTGGAGGCAAATTGAAGCAAGTTCTTATTTTGAAGTGGCCTCTCCTGCGTGCAGTGGGTTCAGGAGGGTGGGCTCGCTCGGCTCCCAGCAGGCAGGCCGGAGGCTGAAGCCCTCAGCAGCGCAGGGGTGTTTTCTGGTTGCTGACAGCGCGCTGGTGAGACATGGGGCCCTCTCTGAGGTGCTGCTGTTGAGCAGATGTTAAACCAAGATCCCACCTGCCCATCTCTGGTTGTAGTAGAGGTTGCAAGTCCCAAGACATGAGAAATGGCAAACCCGATCTCTCAGGCGTTGTGTGCAGATGCCTTGAACCTGGCAGGCACTAACTGACAGCTTCACTGCCGTGGGCTCAGACAGGGGACGTTTGCGTGCTGGAGACCCTTCCTAGGTCCAGGTCCTCTTTGCACCCAACCGTCCTGCCCTTTTCAGCCTGGAACCAGGACCTGCTAGTAGCGTGAGTCTGGCGTTTGGGTTGACCTCTTGGCACTGTTACTGGCATCAGGGCAAAGCTGGTTGTCTCCTAAATGTACGTTTTGGCTAAAAGACAGCCTGCACCCCGCTGACCCCCGTTTGCACTTGCAGTGTGGGAGAAACCGATAATAAACAGTAACTAAGTCTCAAACTACGAACAAAAAAACTGAGATGCGTGCCAATTACAGAGCATCTGTGCTCTGCTGCTGTTCCCGCTGAGGAGCACGAGGTATCCTGCCACAGGAAAGCTTGGCTAGAGGATGACTCTAAAGCAAGATCAGCTTTTGAGACCACAGAGTGTGTACCATGCAGCTCAGCTGGTGGGCAGGACTGGTGCCAGCATTTGTAGTTCTTTCTGCTGCTGGCACGTTACAGCTTTCTGCTTGGTTTGACGGAGACCCTGAGAGCCGCTCGCGGGCTGTTCCGTGCTCAGGCGAGTGTGCAAACCCTCGCAGAAAGCTCTGAAGCCCAGCACTGAGGGACAGGCCGATGGCTTCTGTGGGGTTTGCCAGCCCGGGCTCATTGTGTGGGGTCTGCAAAGCGTTAAGGGGGGGAAGTAGACAAAGCAGAGCTAACACAGTTTAAAGCCCTGGAATTGAGAATGAGGTAAAACTGCAGTCGTTTGTGCAACCGTGTGGTGCCAGGCTGTGGGGAGCAGCAAGCTGGACCATCGCTGGCAGCAGGACATGAGGCCACAGCCACCGTTATCTCCTAGCCCATCTCCACTTCCCCTTCTTGCAGTGTGGTTTTGGCGTCAGCTCTGGAGCTTTCTTGCTGTGACAGCCAAAGAGAGGGACTGACTGGCCCTCTCCCGCCCAGGTAACCATCACCTCCAGGACAACGTTGGTTGGAGTTGCACTAATGATGGATGTTCAGCAAACACGCGGTATTGTCTGGTAGATGAGATTCTCCCAAAGACTTAAAAACTTAACTTAGCAGCTGAAAAAGCAAAATAAAACCCAAAGCCCCCCAGAGCAATCTGGACAGTCGGTGAGGAGAGGAGCTGGTTGGCCAGCTTCCTTCCCCAGTGAGTGAGTGGAAGATGCCGCAGCTTTTCATGACTCTCAGGCGTGGTTACAGGGTGTTTTGCTCAGAGGAGCTGTTCATGCTGTGTTTGCTGACAGGCTGCCTTGTCTGATGTACTTACGCTTCCTTGAAAGGAGAGAAGCACATCTGGAGCACACGTGTTTACCCTAAATGCCAAGCTTTTGGTCCCATTTCTCCTTCCCTCTTCAAGACTTGGATTTGCGTTCTAGGGAGCAGACACTTTACCAAGGTCTGAATTTTGGAAGCTCTTAATTTGCCACGTTACTCCAACCCAAGCTGTTCTGTGTTGTTATTCCATGATGGGCTCAGTGGTGTGGAGCAGCACTTGTGCCCTAAGGAGCGCTGCCCATCCTGTGGTGGACAGCCAGAGAGGAGAGGGTCTCTTAGTTTGGCCAGAGATGTCATGAGATTCTGCTTCCTTTGAGCTGGGAGAAGTTCTCAGAACTGGGGTCATCCTCTGGTAGATCATGTTGGGAATTTGCCTCCTGCTTGTTTGTTTCCTTTACTAGCACTTGAGAAATGTGTTGGGATACAAAAATGGTGTGTGTGTCCTCCAGGCACTCACTGGTTTCTGCTGCTTACTGTGTGCCTGACCTTGCAGACTTCTCTTTCTGACTTCACAGTTTGCTTTGGGAGGGGTTGTGATCTTCAGGTGGGGAGCAAGAACTAGCAGAAGATGAACTGTAGAAGTGAAGGGCGTCCCAGTCCTGTCAGAAGATCCTTGTTGCTAGAAAACTGAGAAAGTGGGAGACAAAGGCAGAACTCTTCAAAAGAGGAGGTTTCTGTGTGAGAACAGCAGCCGGAGGGTCAGCGGAGAACACGGAGCCCGGATTTGTCTCCTGTGTCCATCTCTCCTCCCCCTGCCTCTAGCAGTAGATGGTAGTTGTGCTCTGGCTTGCCAGACGGGCTCGGTGACTTGCGCCTGGGTTGGTTTCAGATGGAAGTAAACTTTTCCTTTTGTCAGAGCTGCATGCCTCTTCTGTGAAAACGGATCTGGTTGTATTGAACGAGTGCAATCTGGAAAACGTTCTGTGAAAGCCAGCTGCGGGCTCAGGGTTTGCCTAATTCGGTTGTCCGTTAATTGCTGGTGAAGCCAGTTTAAGAGAAATTGGTTTAAGCATCCGCATGAACCACCTGCACTGGTTTAACTGCGCTTCTGGGTGTTCCCTGCTGATCGGGGAACGTGTCCAGGGGCAGCTCAGGGAGTCGCGGCCCTTACCTGAATCTTGCAAATTTTGTGGCAGATACTCTCAAAGCTCGGGAATTACGGAAAATGGAGGAAGGACACTTCTGAAAGTTGCTTGAGCTCTGAACTGTGGTATCTGAGTTAATACAGCGCGCAGTGAGATGTCTCGGGTCGGCTGGTTTGGTTTTCTCCACGGAAGGTTTAGCGTGAGAAGAAATTATCGGATAAGGTTCACGCTGGTGGATGGGTCCACTCAGCCGTGCCCAGCCTGAGGGACCATTTCCACCTTCTGGATCCCGCCAGGACGTGGTGTTGCACAGGAGCAGGGTGACGGAGACATTGTGCGACTCAGAGAATGCTGCGTGCATTTCTGGTCGGCACCGAGGATGATGAATCGACAGCCAGTCGTTCCTGAGAGCAGCCAGAAAGTTCATGGAAGGCTGGGAGGGCTGCTTTGTGCTGAGGAAAGGCTCAGATCTCTAATTGCGTCTCTTTGGCTGAAGGAGGGGGAGAGGAGCTCCCGTGAGCATCCAGAGGCAGCACACGTGGGAGAGGATAAGCTGTTCCCTGTGGAATAATGAGGAGCAATGGGATGAAAATGAACAAAAAGACACTACAGGCAGATTCTGGGAAACCTTTTCAGGGAGAAGAAATTCGTTCCGTTCATCTGGGAGGAGTCTGTTACGGGAATGTTTTTTGAGCCCTGTCCTTTAAAACAAGGCTGTTCGGCTCCACGGAGCGCACTCCGTACGGCGTGGTGCTGCTCTGGACCTGGCCGGGAGAAAAGAGACTGGCTGGAGAGGTGGGAAAGGATTGCCTGCGTGCTGAGTCCAGGAGGGTTCAGAGCATCTTCCTCCGCATCCTCCCACTCAGCACCGGCACCAGACCCTTCCGAGCGCTGGAGCACGTACATCAGCCAGGTTTGGTAAAGGAGGGCGGTGGCTGACCGGCAGAAAACCCCAGCTGAGGAGCACGTCTCATGTCTTGTCAACCCTTAAACTGCCAAGGTGAAAGAGTCGGGGTGGGGGAGAATATTAAATGTTTTGCTGCTTCTACTGTGCATTTTCTGTGCTACAGCATGATCTTGGATCCGTGGGATCCGTTGGGAATGCCCAGAAACGTTGGCTGAGACTTGAGGTCCTGTGTCAGACACTGGTGAGGATGTGGCCCTGTAGCAATAAGAACTCCCTTTCCACGGCGCGTGGGACCTGTCCCCGTGCCACGGGCTGTCATCTTCCTGGGGGCTCTGGAAACGGCACTGAAGAAAACGAACCCTAACAAAAACAGGGAGAGCTGATCCCAAGCACAGCTCCGCGTCGGATGCCTCGTTAGCGCTGTGGGATAGTTTGCTTATGCTAGGCCAGAAATGGTGAACCAATGAGCGTGTATTGCCCTGAAATTTAATTTTATATATTGAACGTTTGGGGGATTTCTGTTTGATTTTGGTTTTTGTCTGGCTGGTTAGTTGGGTTTTTACTACTCCTGTTAGAGCCCTTTGTTGTGTAACGTGACGGAAGAGTTTAGCGCGCGCTGGACAAGCGTGTGTCCGGTAGACCCTGTAGGGTTTAATGACCTGTAGGCAGCTGAGGTTGAATTTTTTAGAATGGCTTCTGAAATGGGTCACATCAGTGGCTCGTTCATGCACAACATCAACCACTGACTGAAAGGATTTTCTTCCTTCCCATCGCTCCAGCGTCTTGGTACCCGGGTGAGCAGCGCGGCCTTAACGACAGGAATATTTTAGAGGAGTTGATGAGTACAGGCACGTCAAACCCTTGCTTTTTACAACCAAAGTTCCTTAAAAAGACACTTCCAGCCTCATCAGCCTTGAATGCTTGTTTGCAGTCTTCTGGGGGTTCTTGTGGTGGTCTCTGCAACGTGTGTGGATAGGATGTTTTTTTTTTTCCAGTGGGCTAGGGGGTGGGAAGAGGGATTTTTTTTTATATTTTTTTTTTTTCTTGCTATCTATGGAGAAGGACCTTTCCACTCAAGGAAGGAGGCATGTATTCTAGAAGGAGCAACAGTCCTAGGAGCTGTTTTCCATGGTCCCTTTAAACTTATTGGGACTTTAATGTGTTTTTTTTTTTAATTATTTAAAAGGAAAACTGATAATGGATGAACTCAAACATTGGTGACAGGTGACTAGCCAAGGCTGTAAGTGCAGGAGGAACGCACATCGTCCAGAGCGTGAGGATTCTGGTCCACGCCGTAGCTAGAAAGTGTCATGCCGACAAACCAAACCATCAGGAAATCCTTGTTTGCAGCCAGTCTGAAAAGAGAAGCTGTTCCTCGTTCGTATGTTCGTTTTTCGAAACCTCCTGTTGGGAGCTGAATTCTTGTTGTTTCATCGAGCAAACGATTAATGTTCTCCTTTCCCTCCTCACCCCCGCCCCTCGGTAACTTGTGTGCATTCCCTTCCTCTCCGTAGATGCAGATGTTCTAGGCAATACCACAGATGCACCTGCGTGTGTCTCTACCTGCGAGTGCAAGAATCTCATGTCATCTTAAAAAATACAAAAAAAATATACAAAAAATATACAAAAAATATCTTTTTTAGGCCAGAGTTTTCTACAGGTATTAATGAATATTTTTCTTAATCCTTATAAGTTTTATGTGTTTAATATTTCTTAATACCGGTAGCATTAATTTATACTTTTGTAGCAACACAATATTTTTATAAACCGCCACCGCTGGCTTTGTCTTCATAATGGGGAAAAGTGCGGGCAGCTGGCCCCGCGCTGTACCATGTACTGTATTTAAAAGGTTATCTAATGTCACACTTGCTGTGTTAATAAACAAAACAAAACCTGTTTGAAGTCTCATGTATTGTTGGTGTGGATCGAATGACTCACTAGAGAGCAATATTGCACGGGGTTGAGTTGCTGATTTTCATTGTGATATATGAACGCTTGAGGCCAACTCAAGTTCTTCTGATTTTTTTTTTCTTTTTAGGATTTTATTTTGGTTTGGTTTGGTTTTTTACAGCTAAATAAATTCAGTGCTGTTTGAAACTTAGACTGACGTCAAATGAAAAGGATTATTAAAGAAAAAAAAAAAGGTGTTTAAATGTTGCTGTTTTTACAAGTCTGTTGCTGTCTGAATGGAAATATTCCACGAGAGAGGAGGAATAGTTCCACTTAGCTTCCAAACGAGCCGAGCGCTCCCGGCCAGAGCTCGGTTATTTGGAGATCTCTTAGAGACGTGTTTCTGCAACATTCTTTTCAGAGTTGATGCCAAGGCAGAAGACAAACTGTAACTGTAAGAAAGCATCCGTTGCTTGAGGATTTTCATGTCAGTGTTGTATTTATGGTTTTACAATAAAACAACCTTTAGGAAAAAGAGCAGTGTCTGGGGTTTTGTGTTTGTCAAGCACATGAACGGGCCACCGCCCAGTGCCGAGTGTCTTGGGAAGAGGGGAAACAGCCACAGTCTCTTTGGTGGAACCCCATCAGCCGTAAAGCTCTACGGTGGGCTTCTCCCTGCACCCCTTGTGCCTCCAGAGCTCCCTGAAGTTCTTCCCAGAGCATCTTCTGTCTCAGGCACAGTTGCCGGTGCAGTGAGCCTGCTCCTCTCACCAGTGAGACCTTTCTGTGGAGCAGGTGACCCAGGTCTGCTTGGCCAGCTGGCGGGGCTGTCTGGTGGTCACAGTAAGGCAGTACTGGTGGTCACACCGCCAGGACAGGTTCAGGGCAGCTGCCTTTTATGCTGCTAACGCAGTACCGGGCGAGAGCCTCAACTCACATCTCCCATCTTTCTGCCCAGCGCGGTCAGAGTTTCACTCGTCCCAGCAGATCCTCCTGCGAGCTTGCTTTCACTCCAGGAGAGAAGGGGCATTGAGCAGGCGCTGAGCAAGCTCACTCCTTTCCACAAGACAGGCCCTTAGCAGTTGTGTATAATGACAAACGAAATAGGAACGGGCACGGAAATCTTTGCTTAGAGGCTGTCTCAGTCTTGGCCTGTGTCAGAGTCTCTCACAGGGGCACACGGATGCGCTGGTGAACAGGGGTCGCTGGCGGTTTTGCGGGCAGGAGCACGGCCTTGCCGATGCTGTCCGGAGCTCCAAGACTCGCAGCTCCAAACGAACCAGAAACGGCCGGGGAAGTGTCCCAGCTGGAACAAGTACACGGAGCAGGGTTCAAAGGAGAAGGAGACCAGGTCTACCACTGGAAAATCCAAGGTAGGTTGTCTGTCACCCTTCATGTATCCTTTCCTTTGACCGGTTTGAATATCCTGTGGGATATCCCTACCCAAAAGGTAAAGCAAACAATAACTTTGCTTGAGAATTAGGAAATTTGCGGTGAGTTTGTTGGGCAAAAACAAATCCCAAAGACATGGAATGACGATAGGTCAGGCAATTGGATTAAGTCAGGTGTGGAGATAAGCCACAGAAATGGACACAGCTGTCAGCGTACAGCGGTAGGGACGGCTGCAGCTTTGCAGTAGATGTGGTGTGGAGGTGATTTCAGGAAGGAGTAAGACCAGATGCCCTCACATCCTGACCAGAGAGGATTTGTTTGAAAATCTAAATACGTAGAGTGGATAAGGTATCACCAAAAGGAACAGAAGCCAAGGACAGTGCTCCTTGGCATGCCAGTGTCTCCCAGCACTCAATGGTATTTTTGCTAGACCCATTTAAAAGGATAAATAAGATGGCAAATGGAAGCGTAAGAGGCTTACGCTAATCCTCTCTTATTTCCCGATTCGCTGTTCTGCCTCAACGGGACGCAGCCACTTCGGCCGTAGTAATAACAGAATGGCAGCTCAGAATCCAGGTTCTGCTGGAGGTATCCCATAGTTTCCTCTGCTTTCAGAAGGCATGATGAATCTAGCAAAGCTAATTTTACTCACCATCTCTAATCTGAACTTCAACAATTTGGCGTTTTCTCCATCCTGAGATCCTGTATGTGGGAGCACAGCAAGGAGCGGGGAGCAGCAGCCCAGGTGTGTTGTGTGACGGACCTAGACCTGTGTGTGTATGGGGTGTGGGGTGGCCACGTGCCCCCTTGAGCACATCTCGACCCATCTTGAGCCACTTTAGGTACTGTGATGTCTGTCCCGATAGTTGCGATTTCTGCCTCTTGCTGCTTCTCCATCACTTGTCACCGCGAGGGCGGCTGCTCCCTAAGGAATGGGGTGCTGGGAGCCAAGAGGGGTCCCACCGCCCCTGAGTGGAATGGACCGGGAAGGCCTGGAGGTCATAGCCAGGCTCCACCGAGAGTCCAGATCATCAGGTGAGCTCGTGGTGATGAGACAGGTCTGGGGTCAAGCTGGGAAGTCAATCTGCAGCTCAGGGTTGGGATCTGGTGAGGGTAGCCAAGGTCAGACAGACCCCAGCAGTCGCTGGGCAGGTCCACGGTGATGGGACAGGGTGGAGGTCAAGCTGGGAAGTCAGTCTGTGGTCAGAGTTCAGATCAGCCAGGTATGGGCATGTCTGCGGCTGAGCTGGCGACCAGGGACTGAAGGCCCAGAGCTGAGCTGAAATGGGGCTCCCAGACAACGGGCAGGGAGTGGATGAAGGCGCCAGGTGAGGCTGCTCAGGGCCACCAAGACAGATTGGTGCTCCCGGGTCCCTGAGAGGCTCAGGCCCAAGCTCCTTGCTATCTCCTTACCTTCCCTGCTGGGGATTCAGTGGTTCCTCAAGCAGGATGGCACGAGCCATCGCTTCTCCAAACCAGTGAAGAACAACAAACCATGAACACGAGATCAGTTTTTTAAAAATTTAATTGACAGTGCAGTAGCCAGATGTGAACGGCAAAGGCAGAGCTGCACAGCGCTACTGGGGATGGTGCCAGGGTGGGCGACAGACTCGGCGCTGGCAGAGGGCTGCGGTGGCCTGTTCCTGCTCCATCCTGCTCCGGGTGAATGGCAAAGGAGGGACCAGGAGCCTCAGCAAAGTGCAGAATTCACGAGGCACAGGTGAGCGCGCGGCGCATGAGGGCAGCAGCTACCAGCCTCCGCTGAAAGCTCCTGGATTTGAGTGTTTGCTCTCGCTGCCTCTTGGCACAGAGCAACGGCCAGATCCCGCTGACCACACCAGGCAGGCTCTGCCCGTGGAGATCACCGGCTTCTCCAGGCCACGCAGCAAGGCAGGACTTAGCCCTTTAACACAGAGCACGTAGGCACAAAGCACGGGAGAATCTAGACCGGCTTTTGTCAGATTTGCAGCCTGGTCTTAATGCGTGAGCTCCATTTCTGGTCACAGTGACAGCAAGCGATGCCTATGGTCCTGCCAGGGGACACAAACCTTTACAGCCAGAGGACCCCAGGCACTGCTGGAGCCCAGGGGCTACCAAGGCAGGGTCTCATTCACGCCCTTGACCTGCAGAGTTGTCAGTCTAAGTGATCTGATCACCTGGGGAGTCCCTCTGCTTCCCAGCGAGGTGCCTTGTGAGGAGCTGACGCATGCAGGAGCTCAGCATCCCCACGGGGATGGTGCGGGCACGGTGGGCAGCTAAACCCCATGCTGCCCTGCCTGCTGCCAGAGAGAAGGAAGATGGCATGCGTCCGTGGGCTGTGCAGTCACGCCTGCGATGCCATGCAGCCATCGGCCAAGGCCACCCTGGGGAGCTGAGGCTTGCCCCAGCCAAGGTGATGGTGCAGAAGCAACAGCGGCCTGGCTGGGAAAGGACACTTCAGGCGATAAAAGGCCACATGAAAAGCTTTTCATATAACTACTAAAACAATAGCAGCAGCGAGAGACAAGGGCACTTTAAAGGGAGTTCTGGCTGAAGTTCACTCTCAGCTCACACGTTGCAGCACAGGTACAGGAGCAAGCACCTTACACTCCTCGGGCTTTGATGCGCTGAACATGGAAGGTTAGAGAGGATCTCCAGGGCTCAGGCTCAGCGCCAGTATTTGTTATATTGATCACGCCGGCCCGGCACTGCCGCCCACCAGCCAGGGTGGGCAGGAGCCACCTGAGAGCCTGCGGCCACCTTCCGCAGCGGGCAGCGAGGTCCTCACCAGTCCAAGCCCTCCTTCTGCGCCGGGAGCCTCCTGCTCTTCTCGCTGTAGAACTGGGAGAACCAGCGCCGGTGCTTCTGGATGCCGGCGTCCTCTCTGACCAGCAGCGGCTTGGGCAGATACTCTTTGTTATTCCAGATGGTTATATCACGCTCAAACTGGGGGAAGAAGGATGGTCTCATTCAGGTAGGGAATGACTCTGTGATTCTATGATTTGTTTTTTAGCATTTCTCCCAAATGGCTGGTGTGACGCTGCTCGTGCCATTTGTTACTGGTAACGCTACAGCGCTGTCTGCTCTTAGGAGATGTTTAGCCCAGCAAGAAGCCACTTTGATCTTAGACTGCCTTTGTCTTAGGAGATCACAGAGTCACAGAAGGGTTTGGGTTGGAAGGGACCTTCAAAGCCCACCCAGTCCAACCCCCCGCCAGGAGCAGGGACATCTCCAACCAGATCAGGTTGCTCAGAGCCCCGGCCAACCTGGCCTTGAATGTTTCCAGGGATGAGGCATCCACCGCCTCTCTGGGCAACCTGGGCTAGTGCTCCACCACCCTCAGTGTAAAAAATTTCTTCCTATACTGAAAAAGAAATGGATTTTGTGCAGGTAGGAGCTGCTCCACCTGAGATTTTTGGTTCGCTGCATAGCTCCAGCCAACCAGGCCTTTATCAATTCAGCTTCTGTATCTTAAACTCAGCTCAGCCGCACATGCAGTGAGATTTATGGAGTTTTTCTCTGTGAAGAGGTCGCTGCAGAAACGAGTGCTGCCCATTCACATCAGCAAGAACACAAAATACTAAGCCAGCATTTACACAAGAAGAGTTAGCATTAAATTAAGTTTGATTTGGGGTTGGCTTTTGGCATCTGAAAATAATCTTCTGGCATTTCTTCCTGTAGTGCCACTACAGTAAGTGCACAGTGAAACTCCCTCTGGTCAGAGCAGTTTCCAGACTTTAGCCCCTGGCAGAAGGGAATGGCATGAACTCTTCTGACGGCTTGAAGGGAGTTACAGGGATGACAGAGTCGCATTTCTCTTGGTAGAGCCAGCTGGTATAACAAGGAGTAGCAACCACAGATTGCAGGTTGAGAAGTTCAAAACGGACATTAAAAATAAAAATTAACAATGTGGGTAGAGCAACGGTCACCCAGGGAGCTGGAGAGATGGGAGTGTTCTCCAAAAGAGGAGGCCTTCAAGGCAATAGCCTTGGACTGGAGACCTCCAGAGGGACCTTTCACCACTTCCATGAATCCCTGTGGTAAGGACCTGGAAAACCTCTGTTGCCCAATCTCATAAGAATTTAACAACAGGAGGATTTCTTGGCTCAGTTCTCACCGAAGGAGGCAGGATGATTCCAGCCTGGGATGCTGGAAATCCAGATGCAGTTATTAGCTCTCTCAAAGACTTCCTGCAGTTTGGGAGAGGTCGCCTAATCCTTGTGCCCCTGTTTCCCATCCACAGGAGAGGGACCGCACCTCTCTGCTGTCCTCAACAGATACTACAGGGGCCCTCTTTACTAAACCTCCAGTTTAGGTCTTTGGGCTACTCAGTCTGAAAGATCACACCAAGCACTGGAAGGATCTTGCCCATGAGTGCTCTGCGCTCATATATCTCATCTCTCTCCACACCTGAGCCAACATGGGCAACTGCTCTTCCTCCTTGTACCTCCTATGCATCCAGCTCCAGGAGACCACCTTCTTCAGAGCTCTTACCTGTATGCACTCTGCTCTCAGGATGAACTTGGGGATTATGGCCGGTATGTTCTTCTGGTAGTAGATTTTGTGGACAACGTTCTGCAGGAGAGGCTCCAGAGGTGTCACCGTCTGCAGGATGATCCCATGGCCCAGGAAAGCGTGCTCAAAGATGAGGAAAACCAGCCCTGGCCCCACCTGCAGAGAAACAGAGCACCCTCAGGGAACAGTTCCTGGTGGTCCAACCCGCTGGTACGTCATCTCCCAGAGCCTGAAACCTGCTTGAGATGTTTCCTAGCCTGTGCTCAATTTCCCCTTCACTCTGTCTTCCATCAGATAATGGGCAGAAAGTCAAGCTACACCTCCAGGCCATGAGTCACAGAAGTGGTTGCCAACCGTTAATGCTCCGCAGGCCAAGGGAAATCCTGCAGAGCCACGCAGCCCGTGTTGGCCTGGGACATTCACAGATGTGTCAGGGCGGGGACGGCTTTGCTGTGGGCCCATGGGAATTCATAAAGGTTTACAGTGCTCTACTGGTCCCCAATAGCTTAAAATCTGATCTTCTAGGAAATACTTCCAAATTTTCACTCGGTCTTGTTGTTCAGCACTGAATTACCTTCAGGTCATGAACGGCCCCATGGACACCAGTCCGGGGCTCTGGATCTCAGTGGCAGGGTTTGCAACACAACACGGAGGTAACGAACACCCCTACTCCTGCCCCAGCATTCTCCTCCGCGGGCACAGCAATCACGTTAGGTTTTAGCTAAAATCAGGTTCAGCCTTTTCTCCTGCACGACCTGAAGTACTCGGTCTCTGCTCTTTGACGTGCATCCAGACACATCCATGGATGCGTGGTCATGCGCTTGGTCCTCTGAAGCAGCGCAGGTGTTGCTGGGGTTTTTGGCTACTTTATTTACTACTCCTTTAAAGTCTGGTTGGGTACAAACTCTTTGTAATGTTATTTTCATGTCTTTTTTCTCCCGTTCATTGGTATCAGTGCTAAATAGTGCAGATCTAAGAACTGAACAGAGATACAATCAACATCCACCGTGTTGTAACTCCCTAATTACAGCGATAATCAAGGGTTAGCAAGGGGTTTTACCAGGACTTGTTTTGCTGTTGTTCTGAATTTGTAATATGGGAAAAAGTCAAATGCCTTCAAAAACGTACCAGAACAAAATTATTGGTTTTATCAGGCAAGATCAGCATTTCATCAAAAGAAAACCCACAACCAAACCCAAAGTGTGAAGATCCCGTTCCCACTCACTCATGTTTGGTGACATTATTTCTATTTTCCTTTAATTCTTTATCAATTAGTGTCAACTATCTTATTATCTCATTCAGGACTGATTTTGGGCCACAAGACAGGCTTTTTCTGATTTTTTTGAAGTGGAGGGGAGAAAGAGAAGTGTGGTTAATAAACATGTTTCCAAAACAAAAACAAAAAACACAAGAAAGGAAGAAAAAAAAAAAAAGAGCGAACTTTTAATTGCAGAAGGAGCTCCTGATGTTAGTACGAATTTATTTCTTTAGCACAAATGTTTGTAAACTGACAAATCTCTGAAAATCCCTGAGTTTTTTGGATCACACAGATCAACATCCTCAAAATGTTTTTACTGCATGTTGAGTGCGCTCCACGCCTTTCCCCGGCGCGTTCGCCATGGACCGGGAAGGGCCACGCTTCCCTGTTGTACGGAGCTGCGACAACGTGGTGTGACGGTCCCCCGGGACTGTCACCGCTGTCCACTCGGGTACCACCTGTTTATTTTTTTCAGTCATTTCATGGGCACAGCAGTTCTTACACCCCCTCCCTTCTCTCCGCGCTGGCCGGCCGCGGCGCAGCTCCAGTGCCACTGCGCAGTTTTGGCCCATGCGTCTGACGCACCGGGTGGGAACGGCTACGCTGGGCAGGATGGGCACGTAGCCTTTTGGGTGACAAAGCCATTCAAGGGGCTGGTGGTCACCAGCACAGAACTTACCTGCCTGGCTGAAACCGTCAAATCCATCCAGGAGAAGCGCTTCCCGAAGATGGTCGCGGTGTGTTGAACCAGCAGCCGGGAGCAATGCTCGTTGGGCTCCGGCTCTGGCCGCCACTCGGCCTGGAGGGATGGAGAAGGATGGGCTCAGTCCCAGAGACAGGCTGAGGGAGGCAGCAGCAAGATGGTGACAGGAGCTGGCTGTGAAGACCATCTAGAGATGAGCGCAGATGAGGGAGTGCGGCTAAAACCCTCACAGACGGAGAAAAGAGAGTGGACCTGAAGATGGGAGGATGCAGCAAAGGGGGGGGGCGAGGTGGGAGTGGTGCTTTGTGGCAGAAAGGCAACCTGGTTTGAAGGACTTCGACCTCCTCATGGCTAGGAGAGCAGTGATGGTCTTACCTTCCAAATGTGCTTCATAAAACCCCACAGCTTGGCCCTCGTGTATCTCAGGTCGGATCCGCCCAGAATAGCTGGTTCATGGAGGAAAGACAGGTGAGCCACATCGGCCCCGTTCTCCGGGATTTCCTGCCGTTGGGGAACAATTTGCCATTGGCCAGAGCTGACCTGGGTGGGAGCTGCCGGTATTTAACGGCAGCATTGCAGGAGCACTGCAGCGCAGCCCGGCACGCCGCTCCCGGCAGAGATGCTCGCAGGTACGTGGCACAGCAAGGGGCAACCCAGTGCGTAGGGGAAGGGGCCTCAGCACAGACTGACTGGGACCGCTCTTAGCTCGTGTATGGGAATAACTTAAACATGAAGCTCAGAAAATCCAGAGTTAATTTTAAGCTCCAAGAAGTCTGTGCGCGTCAGCTGCTGCAGCCACACCCTGTAGTAACTGTGAGGAATAAAGCATTTTTGTGTTTGTGCTCCTGGCCTCAATTTCATGTATTTTAAAGCCTGTAAAACCCACCAGCCTGCCCACAATATATCACTTTTTGAGAGGTTTTAACTGCGCTGTTACCCAAATACACCGGCTTTCCACCAGCTTGGTGAGTAGCACAGACTGGTCCCAGTACAGACCTGTGTACAGTGGCTTGCGCTGCAGAGCAGACACGAAATAAATGCCACTGTCCCATCGATCTCCCAAATCCTCCCAGCTTCTCACAACTCCTGCGTCGCTCTCCCGCAGCAGCCTCCCTGCACGGCTGCCCCCCACCCTCCCCAAGGACCGCGGCTGCCGTCCCTTCTGTTTCGTGCCACAGAACCGTTCCCCTTTTCCAGCCGCGTTTCCGGGGAGAGGCGATGGAGGCGACAGCCGTTTGGTTCTCCGTGGCACATTTGTCAGCGTGCGATGGTGATTATGAAGATTAACAGCAAAATAAACGTGCGTTCCCATTTTGGTGATCGATGAGCTGAGAAGTCTCCTGACACTAAGTGCCGCAATTCTTAGAGAATCTTTTTTAAATTACACCAGTTACAAGTCGACGCAAATTAACAGATTCCCGTTAAGTACCCAGAACATCTGCTCTCTGCTCGAGAAGCCCGCGATCCGTGTTTGGGGAACATATGCCACGTTCTTCGCGCAGGGGCGTTATTTCTAGGTCTGAGCACGGCCGGGAGCAGCGGTGGCACTGGGCACAGCCAGAGCCCGGTTAATTGGGAGGGAGATGTCCCTGAATGGGTTAACTGGGAGGAGATGTCCCTGAACTGGACTGCAGGAGAGGGGCCTACCTGGATGTGGACATCCACCAAGTGCTCCGTCTGCCCGCGGAACACCCACTCCTTGGTGGCGATCTCCCGCTGCTCGGGCACGGCCCAGGTCGGACCGAGCCCTTCGCAGTGGTACCAGACCAGCAGCATCCCGTTCACCTCGCAGGAGGGCCAGGTCCGCACCCGGGCAAAATCTGGCACTGCAGAGGGCAGAAAGGAGTCGGTTAAAAGCAGCATGGCCCAGGTCAACGCTGACACTGAGGGCCACCTCGCCCTGACCCACGGCTCAGAGCTCATCTTTACGGGCGATGGACATGTGGCACAGACTCTCTGGTGGCACTTGCCACCTCTCGGGCTGCTCAAGAAGGACAACAGCTTCTGAAGTTCACAGAAGTTTGCTTAAACCCATCCCTGGAAACATTCAAGGCCAGGCTGGACAGGGATATGAGCAACCTGATCTGGTTGGAGATGTCCCTGCTCCTGGCAGGGGGTTGGACTGGATGACCCTTGAGGGTCCCTTCCAACCCAAACCATCCTGTGATTCTCTGATTCAAAATCAGTTTTATTTCCACTGGATGTTTTCCATGATTTTTAAGCATCATGGCTGGCTGCTCTGCATCCCTCTCACTGCTCTGAAAACTGTTCCAATAATCCAGTGGCTGCTGCAGCAATGGACCCTCCTCAAGTTTCGATGAGCTAAAGGAGATGTTTCTAGTGACACGTGTGCACAGAGCAAAAGCCATCTCCACCGCTCAAGTTCAAGCCGTTCTCTGTTACAACGCTGCAGCGTCACGAGATGCTTTAAGAGTGTATCTGCAGTCTTGCCAGGGAGATTAATTGTGGCATTTCTCTTTACCCAATTGTCAGAAAATGTAGCTTTACTGGATTGGAAGGTTTTTGCCTTCATTACTTTTTTTTTCTAATTTGCAAACAAGCACAGAGGATAGCGCTTCCTTATTACTGAGCCTTGTGCAGCCACGTGGGAGGTGAGATGACAGAAATGTTGAGTCTCTTTCAGTCAGTGAACATCAGGCAAGAGGAGACCTTCACTGCGATTTCTGACTGAAAAACCCTGGTGCTTTGGGCGTGATGTGTCTCGTTAAATTTTGAAGAGGGCTTCATCTGCCCCCCACGCAGACATGGAGCTGCCCATCCCAGCTCTCCAAAACCCCTCTCCCCCAAAGCACCCTGCACAAGCACAGATGGCTTCTAAATCTGTTTGAATCACCCTGACCTGTCTGGGCTGCCTGCAGTTTCCTTCTTTTAACAACCACAGATAACCACAGCTCTGGACACAGCAGGTGTGAAATGCATTTTGGCAAGCATTTCCTTACGTCCAGAATAATGCATTCTCATTTTGTGATGAAACACATCTTTGCTTATTATTTGGAAACAAATTTTAAATCAAATCCAGCTCCTGAGTGAGTATATAAGGGAAAAAAATACAGTATTAATCTTTTTTTTTCTGAAAATGACACACAAACACAAAGGAATTGCTCTTTGGCGAGATCTAGAAATTGTTTATCTTAAAACTTATGGATGTGCTGTTTCTCCCACTTCTGGAAAAATTGTCTGTTTAATAGAAAGACTGAGCTTTGCTGTTAATCAATGTTTTCATTGCTATCCCAAGCAGAGGAAGTTAAGTGCCGGGAAAATAACCAAGAAGCACCAGCCAAAGCCAAACTCAAGGTAAGTCCATTTGCCAGTTTCAGCCACATCTAGAATTGGTGATTTAAACCAATTAGCGCAGCCAGAGCGAGTAATTGTCACATGGGCACTTTAAGGGAGATACTCCTCCTACACAGTCAACGCAAACCGTATCTAAAAGGTAGGTGATGCGAGGAGCTCTCCTAGATTCCAACTAAAAGCTCCCTCCAAGCCTTAAAAGGAGGAAAAATCACCACTGAGAGACTTTTCTGTCAGGCTAATGCGCCAGATGTAAGCACTGGCGTGGCAGAAGCTGTCCCTGTGTAGCACGGAATAATTCCTGAAACCCAACTGCTCCTCGGGATCCAGCCCGCGGGGAGTTTTTGTTTGCATCCCTGCAGGTGCAATGGATGACTCTGAACTAAAAATCTTCTCTTAAACCCTGCTTGCGGAACGCAGGACTTGTAGCACTATGGAAATCAAGAAGGGTGGTTATTTAATGAACGTCCCAGTTATCATCTAACATGGGAAAGGGCAGTGGAACGTTGTGCCCCAGCATGAACAACCCAGGAGGAGAACTGGGGTGCTGGATGACACGGGGGAGCGGGATGGAGGGGGAGTTATTACGAAGATCTTTTTTCCTTAATGAAGTAGCTTGTAATGAGGATACACAGAGCACTACTGGTTCTGCGGATGCTTTCTCTGGATTTGGGGGGATGGTCACCTTTTTCAGCATACGGGATGCGGGTACATTTTCCATCTTCTCCGCGAAACTGCCAGCCATGAAACGGGCATTCGATGCAGTTGCCCACGACGCGCCCGCCGGCGGCGAGGTTGGCCCCGAGGTGAGGGCAGTAAGCGTCGACCACGTAGGCTTGGCCGTCCTGGGTGCGAAACACAGCGAGCTGTTCTCCTGCAGGAATACCAGGATGTCAGGTTGTAACAATAACATCCCTACGTGAGGTCGGGTCGGGTAGGACATGCACTGCTTGGCCCCTTCTGAACAGGCAGCACCGATCGGCACTTGTACCCAATTTTGCAGGCAGGGGGCTGATAGGAAAGATGGGGAGAGACTCTTCAGCAGGGCTTGCGGTGACAGGACGAGGGGTGATGGTTTTAAAATAGAGGGAGGGAGACTTAAACTGGATATAAGGAAGAAATATTTTATGCTGAGGGTGGTGGAGCACTGGCCCAGGTTGCCCAGAGAGGTGGTGGATGCCCCATCCCTGGAAACATTCCAGGCCAGGTTGGCCAGGGCTCTGAGCAACCTGATCTGGTTGGAGATGTCCCTGCTCCTGGCAGCGGGGCTGGACTGGGTGGCCTTGGAAGGTCCCTTCCCACCCAAACTATCCTGTGATTCTATGATCTGCCTGTGCAGAGACATGCAGAAATATCCTGCTAAAAACTAATTCTGGATGTTTTCTTGCCTTTCTAGTGGAAGAACAGCGGTGGGACAGAAACAGGGCTGCTCGGGAGAAGTTGTTTCACCACGAGATGGCACCAGGCAGCTGCCAGAGCAACGAGGGCCACGCAAAACCGAGATGGCAGCTGCCGCACAAATGCCCGGGGTGCGATGGCCATCAGCTCGCTGCCCCGTTGCAGACATCCCAGAGCAGCGGGCGGTTGTGCCACAGCCTGTCGCACCCCGAGTCTCACGCCCGGCGCGTTGGCACTTGCGCGCTGTCCCGCACGGAGACGTCCGTGCCAAAGGGCGTTGCCGTGCTGCAGGCCAGGGAGTGCAATTTTTCCTGGTCGGCTCCAAACACTCATGGCTCTGCCCCTCAGCCCGGGTTTTCGAGCTCTTGGAGCCGGTTTCAGCTGCAGGGTAAAAGATGCCCTCACAGAAGTATTTAAAGATTTAGGAGGCCTCCCCTCCTAAGGGAGGGATCCGCACAGAGCAGAGCCACAGCTGTGTTTACACAGAACCCCCTTCTCATCCCTGTGCCCAGGGGGTCCAGGGGAGCGCACAGGCTCATAAATTTCAGGAATCTCTAACGGCAGCTGGAAGGAGGAGCCTTTCCTCTGTTCACTCCTGAACTCCCAGAGCCAGCTGTGCCACAGCTCAGCAAACATCCACCATAAAGATCTGCAGCCGTGCCCATGGCCAGACCGTTGCTGGGCTGTCCCGAAAGCTCAGCTGGGGCTCCTGAGCGAGTGCTGCTTTGGTCTCCAGCCTTTGCACCCCGGAGCCAGCGGAGAAGCTGATCTTTGCTGTGGCATGTGCATCAAATCTAATGACTCTCCACTTAGGAGAACAGTATCCTGGTCTAAGATAAACTAAAAAACTCTGTGCCAGGTGAATATTAGAGCATTAACAGCCATGTGCTGATGTTTTCCTATTAAATTACCCTGTTTCTTTATGGAAAACAAACAACAATTGTAGCAAGAACAGCACACGGGACATGAAGAGCCCCAAGGCCACCGTGCAGTCCTGGGTCCCTGGCTGGGAGCGCAGAGCTTGGGAGGGCAGCTCAGGGGACGCGCGCCGGGAAGCCCGCACAGCAGCCTCACCGGGGTCTGAGCAGATTGGAGCAGCTCTCACCCCACTTCCACGATCCCGGCAGAGGACGAGGCTCGCCTGCATGCCCAGCGCCACGTTTTGGAAGGTGTCTCACCCCAAAGGACTGAGTCAAGCGATTTTTATTCTTTCATCTCCCCTGGCTCGCTGCCTCGGGAGCAGGGCTACATTTCCAGGCTATGCCCAGAGGCTCCAAAATATATTAGACACCTACAAACCTGGAGGCTACAGGTTATTTAACTGCCTTTTTTACTGCTCTTCCTGGCACTGGTACGCTACTGTCACTCTGTGCTGGAAGTGATTTTACCTGCTCGTTTCAGCCAGACCCAGAGGGGTGGGTGCCAGGAATCAGGCTTTGGGCAGAGAACCAGGAGAGTCAAAACAGAGAGGCTGGGGCAGGGGGGCTCTCTGGAATGTGTGTATGGAATTGAATAGGTCTCATTAGAAAAACAAACAAACAAACAAAAACCCCAACAAATGCAAACAACTTCACAGGAAAGGATAGCTCTTGAAAATGCTTTCACCACTGAATCTGAGGGATTTCCATGCAGAAACATCCATTCTGATGAGGAAGGAGGCACCAGTATAAGTTCAAGTTCAAAACCTTTCCAGGTGAAAGGACCCTGGAGAAGCACAGCATCCCCTTCCCAACCTCCCAGGCCATGGGGAGCTGTGGGCAGCAACACCTGGGAGGAGAGCAGCGAGATGTGCTGGTGTCCCAGCAAGGAGCCCAGACAGGGGGCCCTGCACTCCCTCGAGGAGCCTTTGCCACCCGGTCCCAGTGCCCCAGCAGGGATATTCAATGCCCACGCAAAAACCCAGGCTGTGACACCCTCGGTGCCCCGTGTGGGTGGTGGCTGGGGTGCCCTGAAAGGGACACCCGGGCAGAGTTCTCCCAGTGCCACAGCAGAGACCTGAGGAAGGGATGTCCTGGACACTACCAAGGAGCCTGGGCAGGGACACTGCAGTGACCCAGCATGGGTGCTGGTTTGGAGAACCCAGTGCCCCCACAGGATGCCCAGGCTGAGGTGCTCCAATACCCTGGTAAGGATGTCCCAGTGCCTCACTGGAGACGCCCAGGCAGCGATGTCCCTGTGCCCCAGCAGGAATGCCCGGGCAGAGGTGCCCCAGTTCATGCCTGGATGCCCCAGCAGAGATGCTCAGGCAGGGATGTGCTGGTGACCTGGCAGAGACGCCAGCTGGGATGTGCCAGTGCCCCAACATGGGTGCTGGCCTGGATGCCTCAGTGCCCAGGCAGAGGTGTCCCAGTGCCCCAGCAGTGTGCCTGGGCAGGGATGGCCAATTCACCAGTGGGGATCCCTGGGCAGGGATACCCCAGCATCCCGGTGAGGTTACCCAGGAAGGGATAGAATCACAGAATCACAGGATGGTTTGGGTGGGAAGGGACCTCTAAAGCCCATCCAGTCCAACCCCCCCTGCAAGGAGCAGGGACATCTCCAACCAGATCAGGTTGCTCAGAGCCCCGGCCAACCTGGCCTGGGATGTTTCCAGGGATGGGGCATCCACCACCTCTCTGGGCAGCCTGGGACAGTGCTCCACCACCCTCAGCGTAAAACATTTCTTCCTTATATCTCATCTAAATCTACTTC
>JAAGAY010143334.1:0-41112 GCA_011801015.1 Ardeotis arabs
ACCCTCAGCAAGTTTGCCGATGACACCAAGCTGTGTGGTGCCGTCAACACGCTGGAAGGGAGGGATGCCATCCAGAGGGACCTGGATAGGCTGGAGAGGTGGGCCTGTGCCAACATCATGAAGTTCAGCCAGGCCAAGTGCAAGGTCCTGCACCTGGGTCGTGGCTATCCCAGGCACAAATACAGGCTGGGCGGAGAATGGATGGAGAGCAGCCCTGAGGAGAAGGACTTGGGAGTGCTGGTGGACAAGAAGCTCAACATGAGCCGGCAACGCACCCTTGCGGCCCAGAAGGCCAACCGCATCCTGGGCTGCATCAGGAGGAGCATGGCCAGCAGGTCGAGGGAGGTGATTCTGCCCCTCTACTCTGCCCTGGTGAGACCCCACCTGGAGTACTGTGTCCAGTTCTGGAGCCCCCAACATAAGAAGGACATGGACCAGTTGGAGAGGGTCCAGAGGAGGGCCACAAAGATAATAAGAGGGATGGAGCACCTTTCCTATGAGGACAGGCTGAGAGAGTTGGGGCTGTTCAGCCTGGAGGAGAGGAGGCTCCAGGGAGACCTGATAGCGGTCTTCCAGTACCTCAAGGGGGCCTACAAGAAGGATGGGGAGAGGCTGTTCAGTAGGGCCTGTTGTGACAGGACTAGGGGTAATGGTTTTAAAATAGAGGGAGGCAGATTTAGATTGTGTATTAGGAAAAATTTTTTTACAATGCGAGTTGTAGAACACTGGAACAGGTTGCCCAGAGAGGTGGTGGATGCCCCATCCCTGGAAATGTTCAAGGCCAGGTTGGATGAGGCTCTGAGCAACCTGATCTAGTCGGGATGTCCCTGCTCCTTGCAGGGGGGTTGGACTAGATGACCTTTGAAGGTCCCTTCCAACTCTAACCATTCTGATTCTATGATTTAAGGAATCTCTATAATTTTAACAGATTGCTTATTTAGCCATAGATACTTCGTAAGAAATAAAGCATTACACAGGAGCTATAGATGAAGGCATGTTACTGACTTGTCTATATGTATTTTACAGGACCTTTAAGATACTATATGATGACTGGCTGAAGACAGAATTTATGTATTAGCAGTTCAGCTACCTAGGAGTATGTCTGGGAAACAACATAAAGGTGTGCTTGTATTGCTGTAGATCTTGGATCAACCACAGGCAAAAAGAACAGTACAGATGAGCTAGCACAGGAAGAGCAACCACTGTCCAGAATCTTCTGGTAGGACTGACTACTGAGATAACTGCAGTGAAATCACTGTTTTAATTATGTAAGACAGGAAAAAGCAGCATCTCTAGAAGAGTCTGAGCTCTTGCATGTTCTACTGACATCAAAAGGTAAATTACTATTTGACTGGTCTTTTCCAGTTAGGCCTTCAACTTCTGTAGCACACTGACTTGCCTGTCAAGACATTTCAACTGATTGTCAGCTATTCTACTGCTTTGTTTTTATATTATATGTGGTACTTAGGTGACAATATGGCAAACTATTAGTGATTTGTTACTGATGGATCTGTAGATAGTTCTTCAAGGCCTTTTGATTATCACTCTTAACCATTATTCATCTTCAAATTACTCACTCAGTGCTGTATATAATTCCTCTTTAGATTAACTTTGTCTATTCAAGTATGATTTTCTCTTATGTCCTTCATTAAGCCAACAGCAAGTTAATGGAATAATAACTGCATTTTCAGTAACACACTTTTACTGAGAATATGTACGCTAAATAAAAAACTGTGCACTGGAGGAGTAATAAAGTGGTGACTTCTGCCTACTCACTTACCACCTGATTTTTCCCCTACTTCAATTTCTGTTCCTTCTGCTCTATTTCATGACAAATAATGTATTTTCTATAAGTTTCATCATTCTGCCACCCACTTATCCACCCTCTCTTTCACAACTTTAAAAAAAGAAAAATACATGTTTTACAGCTGATTTGCTTTGCAATTACATTGCACTGAGTTTTTCAAATGTTATATGGTAACATTCAGATCATATAGGGATGTTAAATACAGAGATGCCTCTGTAGCTATTTTCCAAGCAGTATTTTCTTTCTGTGACATTTAAAGGCAGAAATACTGGTCTTTGCTTTGATTTTTTTTTTCTCCTTTATGCAAAGGTAAATATGCTTAAGCTTTTAATTCTGTTTAATATTTCTAAAAATATTAACACTTGGTTTTGCTTTCCTACAGGCTCCTATATCCTTCATTAGCAGTCTCTTCTCTTTCAACTGGTACATGAGTTTTTCACAGTGAGTCACATTTGGAATGAGTCATGTGCATATTGATTCAGGGAGACACATAAGCCTGTCATTAACATGAGAAATCCCATTAAAACTTAATTGGAACTATTTGTATGCTTAAACTTCAGGATTTGGAAAAATGTTACCAAATTCCTGCTTTTTTGCACAGTCTACATTTGTGTATACCCTTTTACATACCAACTTAGGTCAAATCTACTATGCCTGTGGGATGGAAGGGCATCCCTAGAAATATATTTCTGTAGCACAGAGTGTCCTTGCAGTCTATATAGCCTGATGGGTTGAATTCTGTCTTGGGGCTTTATGCTTCAATGTGCTAAGTTCTTTTTCCTTGGTCAAGCTCAGCACTTGAAGTGCTTTGATATTAAGGATTTGAAATTGATACTAAGTGTGCAAGTAATCTAGTTTATGAGGATTAGGTACGTGCTCAAAGTTAGACAAGTGCTTAAAAGACAAGATCACTTTATTTTACCTAATGTTAAGAGGGAGAAATTAATTTAGAAGGCAATTCAATTCTTCCCAAACACAGGTGTTAGGATGGAGTAAATCAGTTGTGGAAGTACCTATATTTCCATGCATTAAAGATAACTAGTTTAAGCAAGAGATTAAATAATCCAGAAATTAGTTTAATCCGTAGATTAAACAAATAGCTCAGATTAAATGCTTAGCTTTCAAACATTTCAAACTAGTCTAAGAGAATGATGTTCTAAGTGCTTTTTCTGAATCAGGACGAAGTACATTGCAACTTCAAGCAGCTAGTACTTCATCCTGTGAATTTCACACTGAAAACCAAATGCAGTATATGCTTCCCAAGACACTTAAACATGAAAATTTTATGGGCTCCATCTACTACATCATTCTTATTATGGTTAAATTATAATTACTTAAAGCACTTAGTGTTCCATTCTCTGCAGATATTCAATTTATTGAATTTTCTGTAATTTGAAAATCTTCACCCACATGGCAAAATTAAACAAGAGTTAGAAAAGAGTGAAGATTCTTACTGAAATATGTTGAGGTGTCTTTTGCTTTGCACTTAAGATATGCATACAAAATATCAGATCACTAAATATGAGCATTGTAGTAGTAGGTTTTATATATATTGATAAAATTTTCTTCATATGAAGATTACCACAGTCAGTTCAAAAGCTTTTGTGTTTAATGAAAAATCAATTAGGCAAGATCAACCCTTTTATTAACAGATAATGCTCTGTTGATGTGCCATTTTTCTTCTATAGTTATTTTTTAGCAAATGAAAAGCTATCTTAAGTCTTGAAAAATATTAATTCCTTTATCGATGGAAGAAGTAGTATCATATACCAGATATATGCCTGGTATTTCCTGATTAATTGATAGCTTGTTAGGTTTTAAAATCCTAAAACTTCTGTCATATTGTATGTATGTATGCATCCTTTTACGAGAGTAGTGCAAAGATTCAGAATTGTCTTAATTGTCATTTCTTACATGCAAGGATGAACTGAAAAATTGAAATATATAACCTTACTTTGAATACACATTCAGATGTACTCAGTCATTTTATAATCTCACTTTTACTTATAATTTTGGCTTTATTCAGTGTACACTGGTTTTGCCATCTAGTCCCAAGGTAGATTTACAGCATACTGTCAGATCCTGCTCTGAAGACAGAATGACTTCAATTTCCGGGGTGCTCATCATGATAGGTGTCAGTAGCACATGCCCACTGAGGGGCAGTAACTACACATTCATGTGTTTTTCATCACATATGTGAATTAATCATGTTTGCCTAAAGTTTAATGCCTTTTACTCTTGTTACATATAGTCAATTACCGTGACTCTGCTGACTTCAAGTTACAGTAATTTCTTCCAAGATTTAAACATTACTGTGCTTGAACTCAAAGCGTGTGACTGCTTCAGACAAGTTTGGGTTTTTTTTTTATGCAGCCCTAGTCAAAAAATACTATCACATGCAGCTTGGCTGATATGCAGTGGTGTAGAGGTCAAGATTTTCCCTGTGTAGGACTGCTAGAACTCGGATTTTCAGAGCACTTAGTCTTGCATACCACTGAAAATGGTCACGGAGTATCTCATGCTGATTTCTGATGTAGCCTGGCACTTCTGCAAACTTGCCTTCACAATTTCAATACAGCCAGGAAATAAGGAACACAAACTTAGTGACCATCTCAGAGAAGTTTAAATGACATGTCCAGCATCCCACAAAGATTATGGCAGTGGCAGGTACAGAGTGCACTTCTCCAACATTCAGCTGCTTTAGGTACAAGACCGTCCTTGTCCTCCTAGTATTGCCTTGCTGAATACAGGAGGTGCAATCAAACTCTAACCAGACTCATAATGAATGAAATGATGAAAGAAATGTAAACTAAGAATGTATTTGTGAAAGAATGGCTGCGGATGAGCAGTGTAAGGTGGAGGACAAGATAATGAGGATGGAAACAGACAAACAACCAAGCAGGGAGAAGGCTGCTTTGGGGGATAAAGGAAAGGTCTGCCCAGGCCACCAAAACGTTTTACTGTTGTTCATCTGTAAGACACAGCATGTGTCTCATAAATGAGGCTCCTCCTTGTCAGCATCCTTACTGAATTCCAGAAGGGTACATTTGGTTAATGCAATGACCCTGCTGTGGAAAAATAGTAACTAATGGTGTTACATTTCATGCCCAAATCCTGCTTTTATTCTCTTCTGTATCCATCAGGCATTTTGCCCTGGGAGCAGCCTGGGTAGCAGCAGGGGGAGCACTGAGAGCGCAGGAGCGATCCCAGCTCCACTCTCCCTGGCTTGGCTGCCATAGGCCTTGGGAACAGCAGCGACAGAGAACACCCTGCTCAGCCTGGTTTATAGAGGACATTCAGGAACTGTTTCCCTCTTTATTTGTTCTTAGTATAACATAAAATAAGAATATTAGACAATAGAACTGCATTCTTTTACTTTTGTTTCACGATGTAATTACATATCCTTTGGGCGAGGCAAAGGAGAGGTAGAGGCGTGCCTCTGTAATCCAGTGGTTAGGATCATATGAAATACTTGCATGGTCCTATGTCTGACAAACTGTTTATTCAGAAGAAACCTCCTACTGGCTTCATTGCTCCAGATTGAGTGATAGCATTTAGCTTATCAGATGTCTGGTTGCTTTCTGTCTTCCATAAGCAGATGATGATTGCCTTCTGGATTTCGTCTTTGCTGCTCCATTTATAAAAATGTATTTTCTTATTACGTCATGTGCTGCAAGATAAATGAATACTTAACATTTGTATCCAGAACTATGATGCAGTAGCAAATGGTAAAGGTCCCATTTTTAAAATATCTTTTACAGTTTTGCTGATGCTATCTTACTGTAGTGGATACTATCTGAAAGGGTATTTGCAATGCTTCTGAAATGGATCATAATTATGCAAAACTAGAGATACAAGAAGTAAAGAAAGATTTTTTTATATTTGGTTTTAAATTTCACTGGACTACTAGAGGAAAGTCTCATCTATATCCTGAAATGAGGGAAGTAAATCACATTTTGCCTAGCAATGGCTGTTTGCAAATATCAAGGCAGAAAGCAGACTGGTTTTCGTTAAAAACTGAGAAAGAGGGAATAAAAGGAAATAAGAGGTTTTGTATGACTTACTGTATTCATAGAGAAAACTTGTCTAGATAATGAGGTCATATGGTAGTCAGGAAGTCATTGACGTCTGTAAAAAGGCAAGGCCAAAACTTCATGTATGTTTTATATATGGCATAAATCTTCTTGAGCTGTGAACTTGGTAGCTTTAAGTAATAGTTAAGATTAAAGGTGCTCTCTTTTTCTTTTCCTGTTGACTGTCAAGAATGGAACAGTCTTTTCTGCTTTTTTTTTGTCTATACTTATCATTCTGTCTGTTGCTAAATATTGGCTTGTTCTCTTAGGTCAAGAGAGAGATGTCAAGTTATTGTGATAGCCAATCTAATGTGCATACATATACCAGGAGAACACATAGGCTGTTTACAGAATAGAGTATCCTTTAGTCTCACATATCCCACTGGGCAAATTTTGCCTTCTGTGTAGATGGAGACATGAAGAAGACAACTTCCATACCTACATTTTCAAAGGCATAATCTAAATGATCACCTTATGTGAAAATCAGAGGTGATGTGTCAGGCCCAGTAGAGTTTGAGGAAAACTTGCCGCTGATTGTAATAGTCCAATATCCTTACACTAGATCTCACTACTCCCTTGCTGGTATTATTATTATCTCTTTTTTTATGTATAGAGAAATTATGTGGCTAGTCTCTTATTGCTGTAAGCAATTTTTAAGTCTTACTTCAGTGTTCCAGTAAAAATCAGAACTTTTATTAAACCTTTTATTCTCTATCAATGTCTTCTAGTTTCCCTACCAATTTTTCCTTTATATATTTTATATCTAATATCTTTTAAGGTTTTATCTCTGTTTTGTTTGAGGATATATGATGGTTATACTCATGTCTCTTCTAGCTTAGGCAAAGTTGGCCTTTTTGAAGCTTGATATTACAGTTTGTTGACTTCACCATTTCATAATGCCAAATTCAATTAATTGAGCAACTATGATCTAGGTGGCATTTTCTAACTACATTTACTTTTTTTTTTTTTGAGTTAAAGCAGGCATGAATAAAAGGTTCTCAATTGTTTCTATTTTTCTTTAAGTGACAGAAATCTCTTTTTCTTTATTTATTTCTTTTTTTCTAAGAAGTGGGCATAAATAACTTTGGTTTCACTAAAACTCTCCCCACAGGGCTATTTCAAGGCTTCCCAGCAGCACACACAGAATTAGATTTTCATGTCCAAAGGATCTCTGAGGAGGCAAAATTAAATTATATAACAGAATTATATTATCAGAACAGAAAAATGAGGGAGTTTTGGGAAAGGAATAAAGCTTGGGAAAGAAAATAGCAGGAAACCGGGTGGTCTGAGTTGGGAGTTTTGTGGGCTTGTGTGACAATTTGAGGTCTGTGGATTGATTGTAGATCTTTCTGTATCTCGCCTGTCTCCTCCAGGTGCATCCCACTCCCCAGAGTATGCAAACGCAGTCTACTCCATTTGAGGGACTTTTGATGCCCGTTTCTCTCATGCAGCTATTAACTTCTTTACTTCTCTTTGTGAATGCAGCTCTCTCCCTGCAGCAACTCCCACTTGTCCCTTTGTACCTGTTGTCTGGAAAGAGCTGGGCTTCTGGCAGCAGGGATGGATGAGAAAGGGGATAGTGATAACTTCTTCTTGACCTTTCGAATACATACCTCCTAATGCTTCCTATTTAGTCATTTATCAGTAACAGAAATCTGGACAAGACAGAAACCAGTCATTAAGTATAAAAAGAGCCAACTCTACTCTGCAGTAGTCTGTGAATTAGCCTGTATCATGTAATTCATACCTGGATTGTCTAGTTGTGTAAGAGTAGTAGTCAGTTTATTCCAATAGTGTGTCTAATGAACTCTGGCATTGACTGCTCCTATTTTGAATGATCAGGAGATCTATCTGTATAATATTCCCCACTTTTTATATTGACAACATTAATTTAAATTTGTGTGATTCTCACTCTATCTTAGGCTATTTATGTAGAATAAATCTAATGGAAATTATACAACTCTCGTTCTGCTTGTATATTTCTTCTGTTGTTCAATAATATTTTTGGCTGTGATTTTTTTTCTACTCTATTCCTATAATGGCTAAATACCCACATGTTCTTCCTTGAATGAGTCAAATGTATTAGAAGGAGGTAGATTCAGACTAGATATAAGGAAGGCATTTTTTACAATGAGGGTGGTAGAACACTGGAACAGAGGTGGTAGATGCCCCATCCCTGGAAATGTTCAAGGCCAGGTTGGATGGGGCTCTGAGCAACCTGATCTGGTTGAAGATGTCCCTGGTCCTTGCAGGGGACTATTCTGTGGTTCTATTAATCTTCCTTCAGTTGTGTTAAAAATATCTCTCTGATATTATGTGTGTGTATTTTACCTTTAGAAGGTGCATTGACTATACTTTTGCAACTTCTGTATTCATTCACTTACATTGGCTTGTAAGGTTGCAGCTAATGTGTGTTACCTGCTTTCCTGTACCTAGCACTGCTGCAGTTCTTTGCTTTTTGCTCCAGGGGGCAAGAAGCACTTTACTGTCTGGTACAACAATTCTGAGATTGAAAATACAAATGCAGTGCAACCGCCACGGAGGATGGCATCATAAATAGAAGGGAAAGACCTGTAGTCTGCTTCCTTTGTCTATGCAAATGTATAGTAATAATAGTCCTTCACGACCCACACTCTGCAGAGTTAACCCAATCCTTTTAATAATGTGTGTAAGAATATTTGTTGCTATGGCAACACATTCTGTGATACCACTTGACTGTCAAAATAACCTCATGAAATATTATGCTAAGAATGTTTTAGAAATTGACTTTTAAAATAAAAAGTAAATAAATCCACCTAACTTTAGACGATTTGGCTAGGTTCATGAAGTCTGCAACAAGGGAACAACCATTTTCTAACTGAGGGGAATCAGACTAATAGCGATGGATATATAGTGTTTCTCATATCGTGTTTTGGTGAGTGAGATAAAATAGAATTTAGAAATATATTTTCTGCTTAAATTAATGGTACACCAACCACATCTGTGTGGTTAGCACAAGAGTCAAAGGTTAAATGATCCTCAGATGTTATACAACTTGAGTTAGTACCTATCTGTGTGGTGCCTTTGCTTCTCTTAGAGTTTCTATCAGCTTGTGTTCATCTTCAGAACTGCTGCTGTTTTTCCACTTCTTTCACCCACTACTTTTTCTTCACTTCTGCATTCCCTTTCTTGCAGCAGACTCCATGCATTTTTTAAAATTCTATTGGCTAAAATAATCTGCAGTTAAGTGTTTGTTGGGTTTTTTGTGGTTTGGTTTTTTTTTTGTTTTGTGTTTTTTTTGTTTGGTTTTTTTTTTTTTAATTTTTGTATGGACCTGGTAGCAGTGCTTTAGAGCTAATGTTGCCACCAGATTAATAGATGTGCTCAGCCATTGTCTCAAACAGCATTATGTTGGTCAGGCAAAAATCCAGCCACTTCTGAAAGATTGTTTAAGATAAACAAACATTCCTAAAGACAGTATTTAATATCTGAATATCAGGTAGGCTACACAAACAAATGTCAAGCAGGCTCGAGCAGCTATTACATATTCCAATTTAAATATGGACAAAGAATTAAGATGTAAGTAAAACTTACTTTTTTTTTTTCCCTTTGCTGTCATAATTTTCTTTACATGAGACTTTAAAAATAATTCATTACTGGCTTAGCTTTTCTCCTTCTCCAGAAATCAATACAATTTGCCACTGCAATTCATTCGGTGGGGGTGGACTATGCTGTGAAGCAAAATAACATAAATAAATGGGAACTGTCCACTCTTCCTGTTTCTGGCTGTCATGAAAAAATTAGGATACTGGTTTCAGCAAAACCCAGCATTGTTCTCTGGTCACCAAGACCAATAAGGAAGCCTTAATGTTCACAACTGAACTTTTTCCTATACCTTTCATCCTTCTAACTAATTAAAAAAAAAACAAACAAAAAAAAAAAAGAGGTCACTTTAAAATAAAATTTTTGCCTACAAAATAAGCTAAAACATTTTTTATTAGTAAATATAAAATAAAAATTGAAACCTCATATTTTGACTGAATTTATCTTTTTTTTTTTCTGCAAAAACCTGGACTGATCCAGGCAAATGTAATACAGCTGTACTTTTATTTTCTGAGCACAACAGATGACTATTAGAGCAAGATCCCCTTAGCTTATATTATTTCCTTCTTGGGGGTAGTATTCTTTTTTAATATAAACATTAGTTTTTATTCTCTGTGGGATATCCTAAATTTAATGCTGTTAAAGCAAATTTTAAAGTAAAAATAATTTGAATTTGCTAATTACTTGATAAGAAAGAAAATAAATACATGTTTTTAATGTATGATATTATATTCACTCATATTTAAAGTATAGTTACAGATAGGTCAATATGCACCTTCCTTAGAAAGTGTGATTTTCGTACAGCAGATTGACAGTTGAGTAGTTACTGTGTACTAAAATCACAGTTTATCTTTTGGAATTTATATGCAAGAATCTTCTAAGTTCTTTTCTTTAAGTAAAATGTTTCTTCACAATAGATCACTGTGTTTAATTTGAAAGTACTGTTTCCTTATGCACAGAGGCCTTCTTCAACATGTTTATCACCAAGAGAGGAAGAAGATGATGATACAGGTGAAAATACTTGTGGTCCTTCAGGTTTATGGGAGGCATTGACACCTTGTAATGGATGCAGGAACCTCGGATTTCCCATGCTTGCACAGGTATATGTTTACCTTTTCATTATAAAACATTAAGTATAGAAGAGCTGCTTAATCTCTTCTCTGTCTTACCTGTAACAGTAATTTCTAGTCTTGCCTTATTCCCTTCAAAATTGTTACCTTCTGTCTTCATTTTAACCTCAAAATCCAGTTTTAAAATTAAATGTCAAGGTTCAGTCTTCCTGCTGTAATACTCATCCAGATCAATTTAATATTGAAACTGTTTTATGTTTATTACCCCATTTTAGGTATTTTGTTACCCCCACGTAGGTTATTTTGTTGCATAGCTTTCTTTTCTGATTCAGTCTGGGAAATAAATTTAGAAGACACATAGTTTCCTTTGGGATAAGTACTCTATTTTTGACCAACTTTTAATTAATGTAATGACATCTGAGCTACTTCTTTTATAGAATTAATTGAGGACATCATACATAACTCAGCTGATGTAAGAATATAGCCTAAGACTTCTCTTTGAAGATTATGTAAGTTAAAAAAGAAGTCCCAAACATTTTCAAATGCTTATGATAATACAGAGGAGAATAAATAAAAATGGGTAATATACTTGGGTCTGAGTCCCAACAATTCTCGGAGCAGACTGGTCTGCAGTATCCACCAAGGCGTGCCAACAGCTGCATCCTGAACAAGTGATATTGTATTGCTACAGAACAGGATAATGCTTATTGCTGCTTCTGGATCTCCCTTGTTCTCTCCCCACACTGTAGTTGTTTAGCAGTCTTATTTCTGTAACATTTTTCCTGCACTTTTCTTGTAGCATTGAATGGAGGCCTGCCAAATTTCTGTTTAGAAATGTCTGTTTTTTCAGTTGCATCCTTAGTTGGCAAAGCATTTAAATAGCTTTGTCAGATTCTTGTGTACCAGATTGGAATTACGTATCCTGTCTCACCACACTTTATACACTGTTGCTTTCATACTGTGCTTGTACGTTTTATTCCCTTTAGTCTCATGGGACTTGCACCTGTTCGAAGTCAATGCTCCAGCTTCCACTGCAGTCAATGGAAGCAGGATATGGCAGCTAATGTGCTTGAATAACAATGAGCAGTGCCCTGTCTTTTTATAAGGAGCTTTTCTATTCCTTTCTCCTTTCAGTAGCTGTTTTCTGCTTGATACTATCTATCATTCTAGACATTTGGCAAGGTGCAGAGCTGTCGGAATGATCCTGATTTACAATAGGAGTGCCATAGTTACTAATTCCTCATTTTTAAGAATTTCTTTCAAAAATATTTCTTAAATGGATCTTTTTATATTTAAATATGTATCACTTATGGTTTAATTATTGTTAAACTTTCCTATGATTAACATATATGCCATTTTGAAGTTATTTCCTAATTTTAAAAACATTTTTGTTTTTCTTGTTTCTTTTTAATATAAGTTATATGTAAAGTGTGTTATAAAATTGAGAAATGCATTTGAAAAATAGAATAAAGTTAGCGTTGTTGGTTGGTATATGTTTCCTTTTTATAAAGAGAGATTCATTTCAAGAACGATGTAAGTTTTAAGATAGTGGCAGCTGAATTAGTTTTATTCATTCTACTTAAATTTTAAACTCAATCTTACAATAGCTCATCTTTCTTGCTCTGAGAACTAATAAGATTTTTAATTGTGGGTGCGAAAAAAGAGTATATTTATTCTGTATTCATTCATGAAATGACAGATCACCTTTCTAGATTGTTTCTCTCCATAAAAATTGAAGACGGAGATAGTTTTGGTTTTTCAGTTGTTTTTCTTTTTATGGAAGAAAGGAAAGAAGCAAAATAGTGAAAAATTTCCAAATTATAAACCAGTTAATTCAGTTTATGAAGTGTTACCATCACTGTATGTAGTCTTTCAAGCTGTTAGCTAATCTGTTGGATCTTTCACATTTACTTCAGAATGAGGCAGAGAACATCTTGTTCTAAAGGATCGAGAACACAAATAATTTATTTCAATTTTTAGATTAAGACCAATTTCTTGAATTAGTCTAACAAATTATTACAGATATAATCTGTAACAGCATGTTTTAGGTAAAAGTACAAAAATGTGTTTCTGATACTCATGTCAGTCCACTAACATATCAGAAAGTACAGACTTCATCAAGAAGAAACAAAGTTATAAGAGTACTTGACATGTCTTAAAATCCATACCCTACTAAAGATTCCAAAATAGGGAAAAGGGTCTATCAATTACACTTGAGCACAAATTCATTTCTGCCCTTCTTTTATAGTTAAAAATATATTTTACAGTTATATAGAGTGTTTACACATCAAAGGAGAACAAACAAAAATTGATTCTTGATTTATATACATAGTTAGAGGTACAATGGTAAAATGAAAGTGAATTTTAGGTGGGATTATGACAGCCTCCATTTGTGACCTAATAAGCTAACAATTTGTAATATGCCTAAGAAAAGAGGAGTTATCTCCTTCACAAACTTACTTTCTTTGTTGCAGTTATGGAAAAAGGCTTGGCTGGAGGTACTTCTGACATGTAGTATGTAATTTCTGTCTGTACTGTGCTGGGAAGTCTCATTATAGAAAGGGCTGTTGTAGAAAAGTGTCTGTGTAAATTGGTCTCCAGATATCATTTAAAACCTAACTTAGCAGTAATACAGATGTTCTCAGAATAAGCAATTCTCTTTTGCAGTCTCACAATGGAAAAAATGGAAAAATCTTTGTGTCTTGTAAAAATTTCAGGGTTTTAGAAAATGCACAGTTCTACATCAGAATGGAGCTAATAGCCGTCTTCATCCACCCCCAGATACCCAGCTCGATTTAGGGAGACTGAAATTTAAATGCTGCTGCTTATTTTAGCAGAGTGATTTCCATTTGTATGCTATGATTTATGGTTAATGCGGGACTATTGCTTTTTTTTTTTTCTGAAATTGGTCTTTCTTTTTGGGCAGAAATTCCATCCTTGGTAAAACTGATGCACATTTTTGTGAAAAATGTTACCACTTCCATAAATGTGTATTTTTATATCTGAAAAAAACCCCTTTCTTAGGAAATTTCAGATTCTATATTTTCTGACTGTCAGTCAGTACAAAAGTAAAACCTTTTTTTCCACCTGTATAACTGAATAACTGTCTTGTACAGATTCCAGAATTTCTAATAATCTTAAATATCAGCACAGTAAAAACAGTTCTGAGAACTTTCAAAGATTTAAAACCCCAAAACTGCTCCTACAGTTCTAGCATTGCAGGCTTCACTGGAAAGTTTACTCTGCAATGTCTGTTAAACTGAGACAAAGCTTTTATAAATGGTATGATAGTACTAGACCCTCTTCCATGGATCTCCAGTTCTTGTAAAATCTTCCTGCAGTATCTACCAAGATTTTTTAATGCTTTAATGGTTGCATCTCTGGCCATCATAAAAATATGAAACAGATGACCATTCTTCCTGTCCAAGAGCTGGAATAAAATAATATGATATTTCATATATAGTTTTCTCTCAGAGTAGCCACAAAAATAGAAATTATGTGACAAAGTATAACATTTAGCTGGAGATCTCTCTCTCTGCTGTAGGTAAGTACTGGAAAGAAAACTGAGATATGATCCTTAAAAAAATATTTTTGAGCAATGCCTGCTAATGATAAAGCTGGAAACATTGTAGTGTCGTTATTATTGACCATCTTAAATGGGGAATTAGTCAAGAGACTGATAATTCAGCAAATGGGGAATGGGAAAGTTTAGAGGTAGAAATAGCATAATCACCTTCGTATGTATATGGGTAGTTACAATTATGAAGATTTCCAAAGAAACAGAGCCTGCCAGGACAGAGTTCTGGAGATAGCTGTGTTGAGATTGCAGCTTTTTTTATGCTCTTCTTGAAGGAGTCACAGCACAGATAATGATAACAGTGAAGATGTAGGAACAGGGGCTTCAGCACAGAGACTGACCTTGACTACAGATCTACTGAGACTGCTAGCCACAGAGTCCGATTGCAACACTCTACCACCACGTTGTCTGCAGTTTGTAAATTGTAGTGGTAGCCACAATATAACTGCAGATACGCAGCTACAGCCTCGCTAGCAGTCAGACCTTCAGTTACTGAGAACATGTGCCACAGGTCCTGTTTTTCAACCTGTATCGCTCCCATGGTTGTAGTGGGAGACTGACTCCTCTGAAATACAAACTTCAACTGATTTTTGTTCACAGTCTGAGTTTCAACAAGCATCTCATCCTAGTCTGATCCTTTCCAATGCATGTCTTCTCC
Organism: Ardeotis arabs; assembly: GCA_011801015.1. Lineage (NCBI taxonomy): Eukaryota > Metazoa > Chordata > Aves > Otidiformes > Otididae > Ardeotis > Ardeotis arabs. Next base: position 14,768 of record JAAGAY010143334.1, read on the forward strand.
ACACCAGTCTGTCTGTCATTGTTCTCTTGTTTTGGTTCAGGCACTTTGCTATTCCACGTTGCCTTTGGTTAGTCAGTGAACGGAATTAAGTTTCTGTCCTCAGAAAGGCAAGAACAGCAAATTTATGTTACGTAAGGATTCACCCCTTTATATATTTGTTAAAAGGAATTTTAATTCTGGTCCCTGTTTGTATATGCTTATGACAGTTTATGTGGAGAGCCATAAACTGAAGATTTAGAGTTATGGGTATTTTTGGATGCTGCTTTTTCATCTGATCAAGTTTCAACTTGGGGTGCCCTGGTGTGGCAGGGCATGTCCTCACCAGCTGGGGCTTGTTCCACCACCCCTGTGAGGGTGCAGGGCTGGCTGGGGGATAGCAGCAGGCAGCCCTGAGCACAGGGCATCAGGCAAGTTCGTGATGCTGAGGTAGGTCCAATGTCAAGCCAGAAGGTCAGCCCAAAGGTTGGGATCAGGCCTGGTGAGGTTAATCAGGATCCAAAAGCAGATCACCAGGATGTCTGTGGTGATGAGGCAAGTCTGAAGTGAAGCTAGGAAGTCAGTCTGCAAGTCAGAGTCCAGATCACTGGGGTCATTTGCCCAGATATGTGAGTGTGGGCACAGATGTGGCAGAGTTAGAGATGAGCATCTTGTCTCAGGCAGGAGCTGAGGGCCCATGGCTGAGTTGAAGTGGACCTCCTGCGCCTGTGGTCATGAGTGTGAGTAGGGGCCCCAGGTGAGGCTGTTCAGGGGTAGTAAGAACTACTGCTGTACTCAGAACTGTGACAGACAAGCGGTAAAATACATAAACTGGAAGCTGAATTGAAATGTAGTAGTTATTTGATGTGCTATTGCAGAAAAGAAGACAATGACCAAGAAGGAACACTTACTGATGTATTAGATTGCTTTGCATGCACTTCATATACAAGTTACCCATACATGTGTGTGAACACATTTCTTCTGCTTTTATAACTGCATGCCTTGGTTGGCATTTGTATAGACAGACTGTTCCACCACAGGATCCTTTCCTGAAGATTCCCAATGCTGCATGCTACAAAAGCAGATAGGACTTGTAAATCCTCTGTTTGCATGTCTTGTAATGGTCTAGCTATGCGGTACCAAAGTACAGCAACAACACGGGTGACAGTAGGGCCTGGGCTATGCAGAGTGCTGTACCTGTTAGTCTACTCCTGGCTGTCACTCCTGCCTTATGGGGAAGACAGAACCTTAAATTCTGCAGTCTCATTATATTTAAATGTGAAATAGACATTGGGTAGCTCAGATCTGGAGGTAAAGATACTGGAATACTACAGCTTTTTCCCCCATAAAGTCTACTTACAGCAGAAACTTAGAAGATTGCACAAAAGATAGCTCTTCTCTCTCCTAGTTTGTCCAAACATACGTTTTGGTAAAGTAGTAGGAAGCTGTTTGAACAAAGATGAGTTTAGCAAAGGCATATGTTTGCTTTATCAATCGGTTAAGGGGCGCAAGACAAGGAAAGAGTAAGGAACATTGTAAGTGTAGAGCACTCTTATGTGCCAGTAATAGAATTGTTTCTTGGTCTTAATCTTCTGTTATGCAAAATTAGGTTAATTTACTATTCAGCTCCTAATATATTTATTTTACAAAGTTTATCAATACCCATATACATACATACCCACATTTTTTTTGGAATAAAGCAGCAAACTCCATATGTATGAAACTGTAGTTTTAATTCCATTTTCTTTTTCATGGATAGTGTGCTTTGACTATTTCTCTGCTAAGGGGCAAATAGGGCCTGATGTACAGAGATAGATAAAGGACTGCCTGCAATGTCGGAGTGATGGGTGGTGCAGTCATGTGTGATCATAGCAATATTACCAGCTTAAAGCAAGCAGTCTGCACACCTTAATCTTGATGGCTATGCCAGCATATTTTCCTAATTGTGATATAAAGTAATTGTGAGATAAGGTAGATTTAGCTATGTCCCATTTAGGAAGCTGCTGGATCAGCTTGACTGTATTCCCTTGAATTAAGTGTTGTATGCATAACTTAAATCCTGACAGTTATTCCCTCTGTTTGACATGATGGCCAACCAGGAACACCACATTTGTCAAACTATTACAAAATGAAAGTAATATCTGTAAACGGAACAGTGCAGTTGCTATGGAAAAACTGATCTTCAGTTTAAAAGCCTTAAGTATAAATCTTCATGTTGCCAGGAAGCATGGCTATTTACAAAAATATAGACAGATATGGGAAGTTTACTTAAATATTTAAAGAAGCACTACATTTCTAGCTTAATGTCAGGTTTTCATCTTTTGAGAAACAATTAGCTTCTGAGAGACCTTCACATTTACTTTTAAGACTGACCTATATTCTGCTTATACAACTCCAGGATTCCTACAGGTAGGAACTCTAGCAACTTTGTCACAGGTTCTTCTGTGGAAGAGAAATTTCCCCAGAAATATCTTGTTGAGAGGGAGGGAACAGAAATTGGACCCTGGACTACATTTTTTAGGAGGTAAACTGTATATACTACTACTTCTTTACCAATATAGACTGTGATAGGAATATTTAGAATTTGGAGTTTGGTGCATCAGTTAATAGGGTTATGTATTTCATGTCTGGCTTCCAGAAGATCACCATGTCTGTACTTCTTTTCATATAATTTTAAAAAGTAATTTTTAATATGAAGGAATTTTGTATTGTGTTTGTATTGTAGAAGTGGGTTAAGGTTATTCTACAGAAAGCCTGACAAGAAAAATTTTCATTTTGCATTTGTGTTTACAATTGCAAAGACAGTTCTGGATGCATGAGAGATAAATGAGGAAATTATGTAAGGAGCTAACTCAGTTTTCACATGGAGATCAAGTCTATTCCTAAAAAAAACTCTATACTGATACTCTCTGGAGAGAGACTGCATGACTCTATGTTGTCTCTTTCTGGAGAATTTTAATATTGGGAAATTTATTGGGCATTATTTGTTTTCATTTTAATATATCCTTCCAGTTTGAGCTCCTTCTGTTTTCAATTGCCTCTAAAAAATTTCTTAGATTTTAAGCTCAGTGCAAGTGTTATAGTAACTTTTGAAATTGCTGAGGTGCAGAGGAGGGAGTATAAAAGAGGGAGTGTTTCTTCTTTGCTTTTTAAGAAAAACAGAGACCATATTTTTAATTAAATACTATTGGCTAAAGTATAATAACAACTTGGACCCAAGAAATGGTGTCATCCTTCACTGCACTAACAACTTCACCTCTCAATGCATTCAGTGGAAGTATATATCAAATTAGACCGGTAAAGAAACTGATTTGGCTAATATTACTTGTTGTTGGAAGTTCATAAAAATCAGAAATAGAAAGCCTTGTGGTATTATCTAATTCATATGTTACAGGCTAAACCACCACAGGAGGAAACCTGTCATCTTGTTTGGTGATATACTAATTTGATAGATGATAATACAGACATGGTAGAGACAGAATTATTTTCCAGGGAAGACCGCCATTAGCTAGGAAAACTTTGGCTTACAGTATACCTGCAACATGAATAAGGCAGAGTAAGATTGTTATATTACCTATAATATTTTCCTGCAGTTTCTAAAATTCAATGAAAAATTTTTTTTTTTCTCTTAATTTAGTAGATTAAATGATGAGTTTACTTAAATTGGGTTGACATGAAGAACTGTATTAGCTATGACAAATATTTCTGTTAAACTCTTGATTTGAAGTGTTATCTCTTCTGCAGTAAGCTGAAGTTTTATTGGTAATTTCAGGAACATGCCACCCACACACTGAAGCAGCTACTGAAAAGTGCAATATGTATTCTGCCTAGAAAGAATCAGCAGGTGATGATTATACCCTGCTGAACAGTGATGAGAAATAAGTATATTGAAAAAAATGTGGCTTATTTTAGTGCTATGCTACATTTTCTGATTGTGTTTTAAGGAATGAAGCGGCGTGTTTTGTTCTTGCATATAGCATATAGCTTCTTAATTTGCAATGTAAATTTCCTGTTGCTGACTTCGGATGTGGCAAATACATTTTTACTGTACTACTTGTACAATCTAGACACCAGTACACAGGTATGCAGTGTAACCAGAGATGTTGTATGTTCATCCTTGGGTGTTTTAAAAATTGACTGGACAATGCCCAGAGCAACCTAATGGTTAAGATAGCTCTACATTGACTGGAGGTTTGGACAAAATGATTTCCAGAGATCTCTTTAATATAATTATGTATAAACATCTACATTCTATAATTCTCTGTAAAAGTCTAGATATGTGACCTCAGATGAGCTAGTTTCTTTAAAAATTTAGGACTGATTCAATTTTCTTCAGTTTGTAAATTACTGTTTGTGAAAGTATTACTATCCCTGTCCAGCACTGTGTAAATCTGGGAACCACTGGTCTGTATTGTCTCTCGGTGTGATAATGAAACAACAAAATTAAATAGGATGAGATAGAGAAAGAAGAGAGGTGTCAAACAATACTGGAATTGTTGATATATGTCAGAAATCATCTAAAGTATTGTTGATCATGCTGATTTTTTAAGATGGCCTTTGATTACTATTAGACATATTCAGATTCATGTAGAAATTAATGTTGATTTGAACACTGTCACATTTCTATATGAAATATGACACAGTGATCAACTGGGAAGATCTTTAGTATGTTACATTTTCTTATTTTGTGATTTGCAATTTAGTGCTAACCAGAAGACACACTTTCAGGGATTGTTTTTGCTTTCAGTACTGCTTGACAAACTATGGGAAAATGGAAAAAAAAAAACAATTTGAATTGCACAGCGAATGGATAGCAATAATATATAACAAATAGTTTTGTACATGAAGGAACTTCAACTTTTTATTTAAAATTTCATGTTTGAACTTCAGCTGCTTCGTAACAGAAATATTAAAGCAGTATGTTGAAATTTGAAAACTTATGTAGAAGTTTTCTTCTTATGTTGAAGTTTATATTTAAATTTAAAACTGATGTAGACTTTTATCTGCTGCTGCTGTTTCACATGGGCACTGGTGATACAGCCAGGAGCAGCCTGAAGAGTATCAAGAAGGATTACAGAGCAACTCTGGGATGCAGGTAGTCTTCTCAGCTATCCTTCTGGTCAAAGGGAGGGGGCCTGAAAGAACCAGTTAAATCTGGCAAATCAAAAAATGGCTACAGGAATGGTGCCACAGCCAGGGGTTTGTCTACTTAGACCATGGGACCCGCTTTGAGAAGCCTGGTCTACTGGGGGCTGACGAGGTCCACCTGAGAATGAAGAACTGCCCACTGTAGCAGAACAGCAGATTCAGGACCATCTAAGGAACCTGAAGGTGCACAAGTCCATGGGACACGATGAGATGCGTCCACGGGAACTGGCAGAGGAAGTTGCCGAGATGCTGGACATCGTATTTGAGTCTTGTGAGGTCCCCGATGACTGGAAGATGGGTAACATAACCCCCATTTTTAAAAAGAGGAACAAAGAAGACCCAGGGAACTACAGATCGGTCAGCCTCACCTTTGTGCCTGGCAAGATCATGGAGCAGATTCTCCTGGAAACCATGCTAAGGCACATGGAAAGCAAGGAGGTGATTGGTGACAGCCAACATGGCTTCACTAAGGGCAGATTGTTCCTGATTAATTTGGTGGCCTTCTGTGATGGGGTGAGAGCATTGGTGGACAAGGGATGAGCAACTGATGTAATCTGTCTGGACTTGTGCAAGACATTTGACACTGTCCCGCACGACATCCTTCTCTCTAGACTGGAGAGACATGGCTTTGATGGATGGACCAGTTAGTGGATAAGGAATTGGCTGGATGGCCGGGCTCAGAGAGTGGTGGTCAACAGCTCGATGTCCAAGTGGAGACTGGTCATGAGTGGAGTTCTTCAGGGACTGTTACTGGGCTCGGCCCTGTTTAATATCTTTGTCGGCAACATGGACAGTGGGATAGAGTGCACCCTCAGCAAGTTTGCCAACGACACCAAGGTGTGTGGTGCAGTCAGTATGCTGGAGCGGAGGGGTGCCATCCAGAGGGACCTTGACAGGCTGGAGAGGTGGGCCCGTGCAAACCTCACGAAGTTCAACCAGGCCAAGTGCAGGGTCCTGCACATGGACTGGGGCAATCCCAGGCGCAAATACAGGTTGAGCAGAGAATGGATTGAGAGCAGCCCTGAGGAGCAGGACTTGGGGTGCTGGTGGATGAGGAGGTCACCATGAGCTGGCAATGTACCCTTGCAACCCAGAAAGCCAACCACATCCTGGGCTGCATCCAAAGAAGTGTGGCCAGCAGGTCAAGGGAGGTGATCCTGCTGCTCTATTCTGCCCTCGTGAGACCCCACCTGGAGTACTGTGTCCAGTTCTGGAGCCCCCAACATAAGAAGGACATGGACCAGTTGGAAAGGGTCCAGAGGAGGGCCACAAAGATGATAAGAGGGATGGAGCACCTCTCCTATGAAGAAAGGCTGAGAGAGTTGGGGCTGTTCAGCCTGGAGAAGAGGAGGCTCCGGGGAGACCTGATAGCGGTCTTCCAGTACCTCAAGGGGGCCTACAAGAAAGACGGGGAGAGACTGTTCAGTAGGGCCTGTTGTGATAGGACGAGGGGCAATGGTTTTAAAATAGAGGGGGGTAGATTTAGATTGGATATTAGGAAAAAATTTTTCACCATGAGAGTTGTAGATCACTGGAACAGGTTGCCAGAGAGGTGGTTGATGCCTCATCCCTGGAGACATTCAAAGCCAGGTTGCATGGGGCTCTGAGCTACCTGATCTAATTGAAGGTGTCCCTGCTTCATGCAGGTGGGTTGGATTAGATGACCTTTGAAGGTCGCTTCCAACCCAAACTATTCTATGATTCTAACTTCCTGCTAGTCTGACCAAATTGGATTTACTGTTCAATATTACATTTTGTGGGAAAAAAGCCCCATCATGTTGCTTCTGCGATAGTAAGAGGAGCAAAAGAGTTCATGGACAAAAAGGCTGGTATTTGAGGTATCAAGTTAAGAGATCAGCTGGCTAGTGATATCTGGGACCTGCAATTATGGCATGGATTTACTACATGGATTAGTCATTAAGTCATGCTGTGGTAAGATTGCAGTTCTGTGAAGGGCTGTTTAAAGGCATTTGACATTTTGAGACTTTTTGAGCCTATAAACTTTTATTCTGTTTAGGGTTTTTTTTTTTTATGGTGGTACAAATATATTTGAGAACCACTGACAAGCTAATACTGGAAATTGTGAGGTTTGTTTTTTTTTTTTTTACGTCAGTTTTTAGTAGTAGAGAAATTCACAGCTTCATAGAGTATGTCTCTGGAGAAGTCTGTAAAATTGATAGAACCTGATTTCTTTCTGAAGAAAAGGCCTGACTGACAACTGAGCATTTTAAAAGAACAGCTTTGTAGTCTGTAACTGTAAATCCTCTCCTGCTGTACAAAACAAATTGTGTGCCTTGGTTTAATGTCATGGCTGACCGTTGTATTTTACTGAAAACTTTTATTACAACTACCCATTATACTGAATCCGAAAATGAGATAAACCCTGATTCAACAAATTACTTAAGCCTACTTAAGCATAAGCATTAATGTTCTTAATCCTGTTTGGGCTTCCATACATACAGAACTTTATTAGGAGACACTTATGTGTTCACAAAAATCCAAACCCAGTCTAAGGCTGAGTTTCTTAAAATCTGAAACAGATTGTTGTGACTTTTCCACTATTAATAATTCATATTTGAGATGAAGTAATGAATTGGAAGTCAAATAAAATGAAACAGAAGTTAAGGAGAGTCCATATTTGCAGTATCAAAGGGAAATATGTAAGACTACATTGCTATGTGTTTTTGTAATAAGGTATTTTGGATTTGTTTATTGATAGAAAATGTGATCTGCCAATTCTAGTCAAATACATCTTTTCACTTTAAAGCCTCTCAGAAAGGCAATTTAGCTAGGAAATGAGGAACATTGTGTTTTATGTTTTTCCACCCAGAATTGTGTTAATCATTTGTATTGCTGTAGGAATGCAAATGCTCTGTTCACTTTCCAGAAGCAATAAGTTGTCCCGATCCATAAAATCTTGCTATAACAAATAGAAATAACAGTAACACTACTAATAATATAGGGAATAGTTGTGTTACTTTGGAAAAAGAGGGAGATAGCTTTTTTAAAAAAAACATGTTATAAGTGCGTCTTTGTATAACCAGAACAGTCCACCAGGTATTTTGCAGAGTTTTCAACATAAAGGATATAAGTCTGAAGACATTGAGATAATTAATAAACTGACAGTATCAAATTGACTATATTATTTTTGGCGGTGCTATAATTCTATAGCATCCTAATTTTTGATTCACAACATTTTATACTGTGAAAAAGAAGAGAGAAAATAAAATCTTTAGGTAATGGTAAGTCCCATTTAATTTTACCTAATTTTGAATTTAGCAAAATTGAGTCCATAACTCTCAAACACGTTTTAGCCTACCTAATTGTCTAAGTACTTACAGCCCATTAGCTTTCTCCCTAATCAGTCTTTATGTTTAGTAGATACTTAAATTCTATATACATGCAAAGCTTTTAGAGTAAACTGTTGTAATGAATGTATATGTGGACAGGTGCCTAACTTTTGCCTTATTCAGAGTGGTTTTATAGAGTTATTGTTTTTCTATTGTGATGAATAAATATTGACAGCAGAAAGTTCATTCAGAAACTCATCTGAGTGCTCGTGCTCCATGTATCAATGAGAAAATGTGGACATCTCTGAAGATGTTCAATTGATTGCTCTTTTATGTTGAACAGGAAGACACTGGAAGCCAGCCAGCATGAGACATGGAGCAGAGGGATGTGTTTGATTACATGCCTAGCTTTTGAGCTCAATTTATGTGCAAATTAAACACCAGGGCACTTACAAAGGGTACACAGCTGACAAAGCAGAAGGCCTTCCTTCACTCCTTTCTGCCCACTTCCAAAGTGGGCAGATTGAATGTATCTTTTCTTGTTTCTTTTGAGTGTAATAATGTTCTGTTGTAAAAGGCATGAACAATTTTTGAGCTGCCTCTTAAGGATAGCTATCTTAACATCTTTCTCCTAACGACAATTATTTCTCATCAGGACTGTATGACCCAAGAAGTGCAGACACTCCATAGTTTGGATTGTAAATGCCTAGAATCCAGTTTTCAACCCAGAAAGAAAGATCCGCTGCCAAATGTTTCCTGTTGTCTGGCTTTAGGTGGTTCCACATGACATGCAGACTTTGACTAGCAGATTTATCTTTCTGACTAACTCTGTTTCCTCAACGTGAAATTATGAAAGGATCTTGAGTTTGCAAATTACTTGAGTGTATGTTAACTTTAAGTATTTACATTGCTATTTTGAATTTGAGTTACTCATTTGTTGAAATATAAGAAATTAGTTGAATTGGAACCTAGAACAGTAGAATCAGTAGGGAAAGAGTTTTGTGTAATTTTAACCATCTTGTTTATGTGAAATACTGACAAATTAGTTTGTTTGCATATGAAGGAAGGTCACACAGCATTAATAGAGAATATCTGTAGTAAAAGTATTACATACAGCTAATGTGACTGCAAATCTGGGGCAAGATTCCTGAATTCTGGTCAAATTGACATATGATTCTGTGGTAGCTGTTCTGAAACTGGAATCTTGCAGTGAACCTATAGAAAGTTTTCTAAGTTCAAATTTCATTCAAAGCATATATTGCTTCCCTTATAATCCTTAATCATTTCATTTTATATAATCTCCACATTCTCAATTTTCATTATGCAGTAACTTAGGCTGAGTGTTTGCAATAAAGAAGTAGATTATCATACCACAGAAATCATTATAGTAACAATTAAAGCAGTAGAACCTTGACATAAAACAGTGGGATTCCTTACTTAAAAAGCCGTAAGGAAGTAGCATGTTTATTACCTGAATATTTCCCTTCAGTGATGAGTAGTGAATTAGGTTACTATGCTGATGTATTGTCCTTATATTTCAGTCTTAGCTAATTGAGTTCAAGATGGCCAAGTCAATCCTCATAAAACTGACAAGTATGTAGGCAGTATGATAAGATGGCACTGGATGATGAAACTTTTTGTATCCGTAAAGCTAAATATCTATGTTATGAATGTTAGTCGGTTTTGGCACATTTTTTTTGGCAGGAAACAGCAAAGTTCATAGGGTCCCATTCAGAACTCTGGTTCTGAGCTATGGTTCAAAATAGGAAATTACTGGGTTCTTTAAGAGCATAGGAGGTATGGACAACATTGTATTAATATTTGTCTACTACTATTGTGCTTATTTTTCCTGTTACAACAGAATAATTTATTTTACAGTTTTAAAATACTGATTCTAACTTACAGTATGAATTTACTTTCCCTCTAATTGTCTTTTACTGTTAGGTTCAGTTTTCACACCGTTGAAATACCATGCTTATGCAGACAAAGGTTTTTTGGTCCTATTTAATTAGAAAGTACTAACTTTTGCAAACTTTGCATGCATCCTGGGACCTTTAAAGAACAATTTCAAAATGTTCTTCTGTTGATTTTGATCATTTGATCTCATTTTCTCTTCAGTTGTATACCCGATAAAGGTATGAGTCACAACAAAATTGTCCTTTTTTTATAGTAAGACTTTCAATAACTTTAGTATTTGGAAAAATATTTTCATGTTCTTTCTGTTTTACTGTAGGAGTATGTGTAGGAGGGATTTCTTTTAAGAGTCTTGACTTACACTGTTGCAATAATAACTCTTATACTAAACATAATTAAATTTTTATTTCTCCGGTGTCAAACTGGAAAACTTTTAAACACAGGAGATTCCCTTTCTAGAAATAGCAAATGTTTATTTGTAGCTTCTATTAAATCCATTGTGTATGGCATCAAGAAATTGTTTTCTTTTGTGCAAACTTGTGAAAGTGTTTACATGACTTCAGGACAACATGCGTGGGCTGATACAGAATATTTTCTAAAAATGCACAGATTATTCGTAATAGATAATAGATTAACACACTTTGGTGGTAAAGCTTTCTTTTTAAAAAGTCTTCCATAATGTCTCATTTTAGTGATGTTTTTTGTCTTAGGGGAAAGTGATTTAATAGTGACTTAATTTTTTTTGTGATGCTCAAAATGAATCTGCCAGTTGTTAGTCACATACTGTTGAGATTCCTGTAAATCAGGAGATCTTTCGCTCTTTCAAACCCTGGTGATCCTTTTGTTACAGATAAGAAAACTCTAACTTTTTTTTTTACTTTTTTTTTTTCTTTTAGTGAAAATGTCTGATTATATAACAAACTGATATTGTGTAGAATATCCCTTCATATCCACCTTCAAATCTTTGGGCTGTTACCAGATGAAGTCCCGAGTCTGACAAAGTACACATATATTTATCAGTCTCTGGGAAAATGGAAAGCAATTTCTTTCTTCTGACCACAGTAGGTACCAGAAGAGCCTTCCTCCTATTCTTTGTGTTTTGGACTTTGAAGCTGACACCCTCGAAACTGTGACAGTCTTCTGAGTCTTTTAATTCACCTTCTGAGACATCTACTGGCCCAAACTTCTCACTTTCAAATGAGTTATTTTATCTCTTACTAGAGAAAATCTTGTATGAAAACAAATGTTTGTATGGGCTCTCCTTCATATATGAAGTTCTGACTATGAAATGATAACTGAATACTTTGACAAAGACTAATTAGTGGTTTTATTATCATACTTAGCATAATATTCTTAATTTTTTACTCTTAATTTTTTTAATGTACCAAAATTTGCTCTGTGTATTGAGCTAACCGCTTTTTTTTTTGTGTATGTTTAAAACCTAGGCATTAGAGCATAAGCAACTTGCAGAAAAGTATTCTTTCCGTGGAGCTGAGGTTTCAGCTCATTTTATCTTTTTAATATAATAGCCTTTATTTTAAATAAGCATTTTCATATAGCTTGATATTCAAACAAGACATTTTTTTTTTGTTTAACATCGTTCATGAAAACAGTGGAAAAAAATAGGAGGATATTTAACCTGGAAATTACTTTCTAGTTTGTAATTTCATTTTGTTCAGCTAAACTAAGAATCATTTATTAAACCAGTTATTGTATTATGCTACATTGCAACACACAACCATTAGCATTTGCATAAACAAGATTATGTAGACTTGCAGTATATTCTTTGTCACAGTGAGTTATTTATTAGAGGAAGCATCTGCTCTTTTTCATAGCTTGAATGTTGTATGCATGGAAAAGCATGTAACATGACTACAACAATCTAACTTCATTTGGAATTCTGAATATATGCCAGATAGAATTATGAAAACTCTGCATAAAATATAGTGATATGTTTCTGCTGCTAAGGTTAACACTGCATTCATTATGCTCACAATTTACCCATATTTTCAGACATTTATAGTTTAGGCTACATTAGTGAGTTTTGTATTGTAAAGCTTTGTAGGAACCTTTAGCTTTCAGGAATTGACATCTGTAGAGTTTTCACATGAAATTTTAGATTCTAAACAAGATATGTGAAAATATACATTTGAAAAGGAGAGGATAAACCTGCATTTGTGGTGCTATGTAAATAATGCTTGTTTTTCCTCAAACACAATATTTGAAAAAGCAGATATAACTTTTTATAACTTTTTTTTTTCTGAAAAATTACACATCATCTTTACATTTCTAACAGTATAAATATACAGCACAACAGATATAGGATGTTTTTTTTTAAATGAACATTTTTCTTAGCTCTGTGGAAAGCTTCCTGAAACTTACTTATAAAAGCTGTTTCAGATGCTGGAGCGAAATAATTATTTTGGATAACTCTCTACATATATTATTCCTACAACAGCAAACCTACTGTTTCAGATGCTTGGTGAGAGGGTAAAAGAGAATACCCTTTAAAAATATATGTTATAAATTCCTTGTGCAGACCACAGTAGATCCTCCAGAGTCATCATCCTTAAATGAGATTATTGGGGATTTTCCAGATTCTGTAATATATCATGAAGTGAACCTTATTATTTGTTCTATGACAAATTACATATTCAAGTGTTTCTAGCTGTCATAACAATGAACATTTATCATAGTTTGACTCATGAAAAATTATTCTAATTACACAATACTGTAAAAATTACTTTGCTTAAGTTATTAATAGATAAAAGTGTTCTTGCTAGCCATAAAATTATAGTAATATTCTTGGTTTCTTTCAAAATAAATATTTTGCCACTTAATTGTGTTTTTGGGTTATGATGACATAGGAAATATTTTCAATTGGTTTTGTTCAGTACATTGTTGTGACAAACTCACACTACACCCTTCAGGTTCAGGCATTCTCCCCACCACCTTGCTCCATGTCAAAAAACTGCTAATTATCTTCAGTCACTGATCAGGACTTCTTTCTTGCTTGAATTCTTGCTTGCTCTCCGCACCCTTTTGTTACTTACCATGAATATTTCAGTGTGAAGTGTCCCAATCCAACAATGTTATATATCAGTCTGTTTACAAACATCAAGAAATATGTTTGATGCAAACATATTTCCACTAGATATAAGGAATAATTTTTTTTATGATGAAGGGCGATGAAACATGGGAACAGGTTACCCAGAGTGGTGGTAGATGCCCGAGTCCCGGAAAGATTCAAGGTCAGGTTGGCTCTGAGCAACCTGATCTAGTGGAAGATGTCCCTGCTCCTTGCAGGGGGGTTGGACTAGTTGGCCTTTAAACGTCTCTTCCAACTCAAGCTATTCTATGATTCTGTGGCATAAATGCAATAGTCGTTGCTCACTCTCATGGTGATAATCAGCTTTGGGATGATAAAGTGTTTAGGATCAATGATTCTCCAAAGTTTTATTAGTAGAAGTATCCTGGTACTCCCCTAAAGAACAACTAGGTAGAATTTATCCCACTATGATGGAAGAAGAGACACTTGGATTCTTCATGCTGTTCTCTAGCGTGCAGCAAGCCAGGTGAAAAGGTACAACACCCTAGTGGATCTCAAGGAGTATGTCAGAATTTAGTAGCAGTTCTTCATTATCTACATAAATGAAAAAGACATTTTTTAAAGATGGCAGATATATTGCATTCTTCCTCTCTACATTTATAAGAATATCTCTCCTTTAATGTTTATTATTCAGAAGAAAGGAAACACCGAGTATCTTACTTCCAGTTCTTTTTCTTATATGTTTGCAGATGATCAATAATTAGAGCCATAAACTTTTCTTTAAAAGTCTGAATTATCTGAAAATATAATTTAAGACCATCGAATCTGCCCCCGATCATTCTCTTTCTAAACGAGTGTCCTTAACTTTTATTTTCAAGTATAAATATGCATAAGCGCATTCTTGCTCCACGTACCTTCTAAAAAACTGTCTTAGGGCTAAAATAACTATTTCTTCTAGCCTTTGTGATTCTTATTAGATATCTTACATAAATTGTGAGGACAGTTAGTGTTTAATAACAAGGAAGTCTTATATCAAAAGAAAGACTTAAGCAAATCCAGATCTAGTAAGTTTTCAAATAACAGGATACGATGTGGCCTTCAGCCATGAATAGCCTAGACTCCAGGAGGTCAAGACGACTGTTAGTAAATTTAGAATTTATAAGTTATAAATAAATTAATAATTGCCTGATGAGATGCAACATACCTACATGACTTATCACTGTGATTGATGAAAGTGATGAATGAGATGTAACAGTACATCTTTAAAAAACAGGGGTTTTGCTGTTGATTGTCTGGCAGTCATGTCTGACTGATGTGTTGTCCACATTCCACGGAAGTAATAAAACTTCAACTGACTTGATTTCTATAGGAAAGGAGATCGATGGTATGAAAAATTTTTAAATACAAATTCTAACTTATTTTCAGAATGTCAGTTCAGATTAAATGCCTAGTGAGCCTCTATCATTTTATTCTTAGGTCATACAAACACAAATTTGTGTATGCTGCTTATATCTCAGTCCTTGAGCATATATGATTCAGATTGATTCTTATAAGAAATGCAAGAGTATCTAAAAGGCAGAAGCAAGAGTACCTAGAAGCTTGGCAGAAATATGGGAAAAAGACCTAACTCAACATCATGTAGTTTTTGAAGATTTACTTATGTTATGGAATATTGTTTCACACTTGTATATAACTATTTGCAGTTGCCATACAGATGTTTTAGAAGCAAATTCATTCCTACTGATCAACAATCACATCCTTCCCCCTGCCCCTGCTTTTCTGTTTTCTAGTCCTGTTTAGGTTTCAGATTACATATGATTGTTATTACACCATCAAGCATATGCTCAGAAGCTGACTGGAGGCCTCAGTAAGGGCCATGGTGTGTCCCTGGCATGTCCTCTGCAACTTCAATCTCATGTTGCTGTTTCTTTCTACAAAGCAAAAATCTAATTTATTTTTTATTAGTATAGGCAACTGTTCTCTAATGCTTTCCTAGTGACTTATACACTCTCACTCTTCTCTTTTTCTCTCACTTCTATTGTGTGTTTATTTTTATCCTTTCCACAAAAATACTTATTTTATTGTACTGTCAGCCCAGTACATTACTTTTATGAATTTGTAGTTTGAAATAAGAACTAATTCTGACTTGATAGTGATGGTCAGTTACTTGTGTCACCTTCAACTTTTTGGAATAGTTTACGGAAATTTGCTATCAAATAATATCTAATTTAAAAAAAAAATTAAACTCTGGTTATTTTTATTTCAGGACTAAAGATTATTCAACTGTAATGCAAGTGTATTTCTTTAGAAGTTTTTATTATGCAGATGAAAATGTCTAGGACATGTAGTATTACTGTAGCGTTACTGCTCATTGCCAGTGGGTGAGGTGAGACAACAGAACTGATATTATGGCAAAGAATGCTGAAGAGCTTTTAATCTTAGGAAAAAAACAGAATCACATTGCTTGGTGCCTTATACTTGAAGACAATTTTACGTCACCTGCTAACATTTAACCTGAATCAGTTTAGAGCTTAAAAATATGTAGAATATGCTCAGTACCTGCAAAATGGAGAACACATTGCAGCAACCAGAAGACTTTACATTGCTTTTCTCCAGCAATGAGAAATTTTTTTTTTTCTTTTTTTTCTTTTTTTTTTGCTACATATGCACTGTTTAATTAAGGCTTATCATCTTCACTTAATCAATTGATAGAATTCCAAACTTGTTAAAGCATTAACAATTCTTTTTTGACCCTAAATTATTTAAGTTCTGCTTGGCGTTCTGTTATCATATTTGCTTTATTAGGGAGAGATTTAGCAAGAATTTACTTGTCAGTTTTTTACATTCCAACCATTTTCTCAGTAACCCCATCATTTTTATTTATTCTTCTCTGACATTTATATTCTTGCAATGTTAATTACAGAATGTTGAATAACATTCAGAAAATCAAATTGAATGTTAAGAGCAATTAGGAAAGGAGTAGAGTACAAAAGAGGGAACATCGTTATGTCAGTATGAATACTTGGTGAGCCATCATCTCGAATGCCATGTGAAAACCTGATGCCTGTCACATCACTGAGAGGGTGAGAGGTGACAGGGATGGTT
This sequence comes from Ardeotis arabs, assembly GCA_011801015.1. NCBI lineage: Eukaryota > Metazoa > Chordata > Aves > Otidiformes > Otididae > Ardeotis > Ardeotis arabs. The sequence continues at coordinate 31,250 of JAAGAY010143334.1, forward strand.
AAAAGCCTGGAACAGCCAAGTGAGTAGATAAGAATTTCTCATTCCCTAAAGGAGAGGAAAAGGGAAGCGTGATAGAGATCTGTGAAATCACAAGGAGAGGATAAGTAAAGAACAACCATGTGTTGCCTTCTAAAGTACAAGAATTAAGGATGTCAAACTTGGTGAGATAGATAAAACGAAATAGGGTATATTTTTTCCTAATTGCAAACTATTAGAAGTGACATATGCTTTAAAGGCAACCTGAGAAGACAATTTTAGAAAGTTTGATTAGCACCTTTTGATTCTGAAGTGTGGGACCCTCAAAGAGTTGTAGGAGGAGAAGTACTACTACATACTTGTCTTGATCTTGTGCTGGTCTCTGGTTGCCTTTGTAAACAGAATGTTGGGTCACATAGGCATAAGGTATGATCCTATATCTATTCTTACTTTTTTGTATATCAATTTTTAATGTTTGAGTTTTTGTTTTGGTTTTTTTTTTTTCTTCTGTAGCTGAATTCAGGAGCTGAGCAAGGTTTTGCTTCAGTGTTTGGTGACAGTTTTAAGACTGCAGTATTTCTTCATGGGCTTCTCTAGGCAGATTTACTATTACTAGGGGGTTTGGCATTCTGACTTACTCTTATAAGAAACTTACATGTACAAGGATTAAATTGAAGTCTGCTGTTTTCATAATTGCTTTGGTAAATAAATTTTAGTCTCTTTTTACAGCAGACTTAAATGGACAAAGTAGAAATTCCTTTTTTTTCCAAGGTAGGAAGGAATCCTCCTCTTATCCTGCAGTTGCAGTCCAGCTACTTTGATGCCTCCACATTACACAGTGCAACCTACAGATAAATATTTTCTATATTTATGGTGACAAAAAGTCAGGAATATAATTTATAAGTAACAGCACTGTTAACTCTGTATTATAAGGTTTTAAGCCTTCTGTAATTTAAACCTAAGATTTCAACTCATGCACATTTATTCCAGTATTAAAATTGTATTTGTAAATTTCTTGATTTCAGTTGTACTCTTCCTAATATCCATGCTTCATTTTATGCAAGTGTTATTTGCAGGATTTAAAGGAAAAAAAAAAACAAACAAGCTTCCCCACCCCCCGCCAATGTGGGCTGCAGGAATAATTTTCTATTAACTTAATTTAAAGAATAAAATGGCTTAAGTTTAAAAAGTTGTATTTGGAGCTGCAGTAAGCCCACTTACAAACTTTTCCAGTTGCTCCTTGTGTCTTCCAAGTCCACTAACTGAAACTAGTTGCTATTAGTATATATTAGTAAGATTGCTAATGCAGAGAAGTCATACTCTGGCTAAATGTAAACAGGAAAGGGTAAAAGAGGCAGAGATAAAGTTGTTCCTTTTTTAGACATTTTTTTTTTTAATACTGACCACTAATCTTTTATTGTTTGCTAGTACCTACTCATTTTTATCACAAATGCTTGTTAGTTTTCTGTTTATTTTATTTTGTATTTTTTTTCTATGTTAACTGTTTCCAGTATTCATTTTCAAGTTATTTATTCAGTGGTGGTTTAACCTGGGATTTAAAATTTGGTTCTACTGAAATAATTAAGTAGAATTTTGAAGTGAAGCTCCTGTTGCTGCTGTCTCAACTCTATCCTTCCTGAGGCCTTGAATTATTACCACATTATGAACTCTCATAAAAATCAAGTCGCAACACAATGAGCAGGAAAAACTACAAAAAGTTTGGTAGTGTAATGATCCGCTAACAGTATAAATAATTTACCTAAAAAAGTTACTGTTATCTACAGCCATAGTTTACCTTAGGCAATGTGAGTTCTTTTTGTTGAAGAAATTGTTATTCTGCATCCTGTTCTGGTCATCACATTCTTCAGTCATTTTCTGAGTAGTGCTAAGATAATATCTTTCAAGGCACTTTCTGACCCTTTGCATTTTATTGTATCATATTTGATTTATGTGGGTGTTTGACTTTCCCAGGCATCCATGTGTCCAATGTAAGAAAGATGTGGAAATATGTCTTTGCCCATGCAATTGCTTTCTGTAATTCACTTGATTGGACAGTTTAGTGTACCAGCAAAACTTCTGACTAGTTCCTTTCTTCCCTACATCAACATTTGCTAATGATGAGAATTCACTATATATATATCACTATTAAGGGACCTTGCGCCATTATTGCTATTCACTCAAAAACAGAATAGTAGTTAATCCTCATTCATAACCTAGGATTCTGCTATCAAGATGCAGAGGGCATATCTTTAGCTTTCTTATATAGAATATAAATGTATTGTAAAACCATCCTGAAAGTGAAAGTAATTGCAGTGGTTAATGTAATTGTCACTTTAATGAGATATAATTTTAAAAATTGAATAAGAGATGTCCCCTGAATTAGTACCTAGCAAAGCAGGTATGGCAAGACCAGTTATTTTGGAGCTTTTGCTAAATACAAAGTTTGATGAATATGTACTTTTCTGTAACTAAACAAGAACTATATTACACAAAAATTTAAAGAAACAAGAAATGTTATCTTCTAGCATGCAAGTAATTCTTCTAGTCTGTTACAATTTTGATTTCAGCAGAATGTGCTATTTAATTTGCTGAATTTTAAACCCTGCTAGCTAGAGTTATTGAACCTGGTTCTTTTCCTGTGTCATCTGAGAAATATCTCTCTTACCTACTTAAATTTTTGTGTTTCAGGAATCTTATTCAAAGAAGAGAGGTTATGCATTGGAAGCAATACCCTCTGTACCTCTGGATGCAGTTCCTTCAGAAAATGACAGCAGTCTTTGTGATTCAATAGACATAGCTGTGACCAAAAAACCTTGTTCCCTAGAGATAGCAAGAGTTCCTTCCTCAAGACCAGGTAAATCACCAAATAATCTTTTACATAGTCTTTGGTGTAAGTCTAATGTTATAGAAGTTACAGAATTATATATGGAAGGTACAGGTTTATATTTTTAAGAATACAGTACTCTGTTTACTTACCATAGCATGATGATAGTCTTCTGTTAGCTACCATAAGAGCTCAATATCAGAATAAAGATTAATAGTAAAATGCCGTAGAAGGGAAAACAAAGCAGAAGTTTAAATAATTTCCTAGATAAATATAGGAAGATTGCAAAAAGCCAAACTAGAAATCAAATTTCTTTAAGTCTAGCCTTTTGCAGTAATCTATTTACCAACCTGTTTCTGTTTTTTGATGAAGTGCTTAGCAACTTTATACAACTAATACAAAATTTGAAGTACTCTGTGTTTACATGTTACTTAAAAGATCTGCTCCATTTTTTTTAAATGAAACAGTGAATGAGAATTGATAGAAATATTAAATAACAATGAGTTACAATAGTTACAAAACAACAGAATTATGCTAACTGAGATGACTTATATTGTCTGTAAGAACTCTGTTTATGTTGTCCAAAATTATATGCTCTCTTCCATTACCTTTGAACCCTTCATTAGTCACAACCTGCTACAGGAACTTCAGAATATAATCATTTCACTATAAGTAATTGGACTAAGAGTCTGCTTTGACAAATGACAGTTCTCAGCAGCACAGACCTATTTGAAATTGACTTTTCAACCTATGCTATCTTGATTATGAATTATACACATGAATGACAGATGATTCTTGATTAGCATCATGTCACCTATCTAGTCTGTGTAAGGGGAAGCACCTTCTTGATTTCACAGCCGAACTAGTATTGGAAGAGTGTCAGAGCTATATCAGGCATAGTATATAAGGGCCAGGTATCAAGATACAGCTTTGGAGTCTGCAAGCTGGAGTGGATCATAATTCCCACCTCTCCATAAAATTTGGACTAAAGAAGACTTGAGGAAATCTGCATTATGAACAGTGATCTAAGAGATGTCACAAAACAAGATAGCATCTTTATAGCGTAGTTGCAGAGTGGACCAGAATCTGACCTGAACATCAGCATGACTACTTGTGTAACTGAAGATTTATTTTTGTTAGTGTTTTTTTTTGGCTCTGATAATCTAAAAAATTAGCAAACTGCAGGACAAGATTATGGGTTGCCATTCAATAGAAGGAGAAAATGCCAAATTATCCTTGTTTTTCAGACTTCTACTTGATTAACCACCATAAATATACTTATTGCAATGGGAAGACTGCCATACTCCTACCCCATAAATTGGCTGAGGGAGTTAATGATCTGCCTCCTTAGTAATGGGGCTCAACTACAAAGCTTTCCATTGTAATTAGTATTAAAATAAAAAAAAAAAAAGATAGACTTTTTGCTAGTTAAAATACCAGACTTTGGAAGTGTGCTGTCTGCTGAACATAGGCATTTTTCTTAGGCATAGTAAGTCCATTAAGGTCAGTATGAAAACCAGATCCTGAAAAGGGCGTTTTTGGGTCTTAATCTGGAAATATGTTTTGTGTATGGTTAAATATAGCATGTATCAGAGGCCCAGAGAATAACCAAGGAAGCTGTAGGATGTTTATGAGGGCACTCAATCTTTATAATATCTAACAAAGTCAATGAGTTGACAGTACAAATGTACTGTAATTCCTTCTTAATTTTCCATATACGACTATGATCTTTTCTTTGGCATTCTATTGGGAAGAACATTTGGCTGTATAGATAAGCAGATTCCAAAATGTGATTTTATTTTAACCTATAAATGTAGTAGTTATCTAACTGGCCTGGCTTCTAAGCCATATCTGTAATCATGTTGGCTGTTATCTTATACCAGAAATGGCCCAAATGAAATCAACCATGTCACTCACTCATATAAAGTACTTAACATGATGCATAGTTGTATGTGAATGTCAGCCTGCCACTTCAGTTCATATAGATTTATTGCTTGAATATGTTATGTATGATTCCAGAGATAATTCATTTAAAACAAATATCTAATTTACATGCCTTTTTTCCTGAATTTCCCTGGTCTTGTATCACTGAGACATTCTGACTTTGAGAATACTGTTTCAAATTGCTGTGCTATGTCATGTGTAGAGTTAATTTCAGAGCATGAGGCAGGACTTTGAACATAAAATTGCATCTGTCAGTCTCCTTTCCCTAGGTGGTAAAACATTCTGATCAACTCTCCCGACTGTCTGTGGCATTACTACCTCTTGGCAGTAGAAGTGAGACTGGCTGCACTCAGTGACTGAAAAGTTTCCTTTCCTATACTGAGAGAAAAGGTCGTTCTGGCTGGCCTTTCAAGCTGTAGAGCTGCATGTTGTAACTATCATCTGCCCTGTCTGTAAACTCTGAACAGTTTGGGAATAGTCACCTTGCCAGTCATCATCGTCTGATCTACTGGGGAAAATACCAGATTGCTCTGTAGTCCTCTATATTATTTTTAATTTCCTCAGTCATATTCTTGAACTGGTAGGGATTAGCAGAGGATGAGAACTCCATGCACTGAATGGTAAAGGATTGTTAGATTAAAGGGAGAAAAACAGAAAGGAAATTAAAGTAAGCATAAAGTTTACTTCCACTTCTGAAATATTATGTTGTGTGAGTTTTATGTCAGTTTGCAAGAAATTAAGTTTATAGAGGAAGAGGAACTGTTGCATTATTGGTTTATGCTGGCAGTTAAAAAAATTTCTTCTAATTAGGACTGATCTAAGAGTAAAAAAGGACTGCATGTGTGTCTGAGTTCAGGTTAAGCTGTTCTTTGTTCCTGCAGTAGATTGATAGGACAACGTTAGCAAAGTGTGCTCTGAAATACTGCACTCTTTGAGACAAATTTTTCTGCTAAGTAAAGTATAAATTTGGATTTAAAATTTCATAAATCAGTCTCATAAAATTAATTTCATAAATGAGTTTATTCATAAATCAATATTACTAATCTTTTTGTATGGCTGTTCCAGAACAGTATCCTCATTCCTTCAACTAGAGATTTCTACTAGTCATTTTACTTTTTAGACCGCTCTTCTATTAAAAAAATATATATATACACGACATATTTAACCTTGAAAAATAACCATAAAATTTTATTAGTTCATAAAGGACACATTAGTATTGCCCTTTCGATCTTAAGGATGTAATTACATTTTGAGAACTATAGCAACAAATCATCTTGGAAAAGGTGTAAACTTTTAATGGCTAAAGCTCAAGTCACTGGATAATTCTAATGCTAAAGTAGACATTGTATCTTGATGAAGTTAGTGTGTTTTCTATCAGTTATCTAGTGTCTAGAATACTGGTAGCAAAAGTTCAGGTGCAGCACCATGCTGCATTTGGGCCTGTGCTGTTGAAGACCCTTACAGACTCAACTTGCATCCTTGGTAGCTTGGAAATTTTGTACCATACTCCATCCTTGCACCTCATAATGTCCTCTACTTTATTTAGCAGAAATATTGAATGAATCTGAGCTACCTTGCAGAAGAAATCTTAGTAAATAGATATTTTTTTCATTGGAGTTAAGTGTGTGTCCATACCGGATAGAGAGATTATATCTCTTTCAGTCTGCCTCTATAGTTTCTACTGCAGAAACTCCCTAGGAGTGAGACCAGGTGGCAGTCTACATTCTAAATTTTTAATAATAGTGAATGATGGCCAGTACTACTTAAAATACTTTTAGGTCTGAGTATCATTCTCTGTTTTTCATTAATAACTTGGTGAAAAAAAAAAAATCATCTTTTGGGAAAGTTGATCTATCCATGCAGATGCAGGTCTATCCATGCAGATTAACGAAGGTTTTAATACAGAGTCTCAATAATAGGAAGAGGCATTGCTGTCCGTAAACTGCATGAAAATCATCCTTGGATAAGGGAGTTCTAGTTCAAGGACCTGTTTTTTCCAGTTATGTTACTTTACTGTGGTTGTGGGTCGAGGAGACTTTAGTGAGCTGTCTTCAACTCTGGAAACAGCTCAGCTGTAGCAATGCAGAACTCAGTGTGGGCTGCAAAATCCAGCTAGGAAATAAGGTAAATATTTAGGGGCTTTACTTATGCTGAGCTCTCAGCCACCGCATGGTCAGCAGTTCCCAAGTCAGCAATTTTAAAGATAGCTCTGGTACAACTACTCTACCCAGTTACATCTAAGATATGGCTTCTGTCAAGGGTATAAAAATGTCCTTAGATATGTGATGTGTTGCCAGTAGCCTGTAGCAGGCAAACACAAGGGAAGGAGTTGAAACAGAAAGGAAGAGGTATCTTAGCAGCTATTTTGGTCATCTACCCAGCTAAATGTACTTTACAGAAATCTTGCTGCTGTTAGTCATGATGTTTTTGTTATTTAGCAAAATTACTTAATTTGCACTTAAATGCCAGTAACTTGTAAGGAGAACTATGCAGGATAATAAATCTGTAATTAATGATACCTTTTTCTTATGGCCTCATAATCACAGCAGGGAAGCTAACAAATAAATGCTTGTCACTGAATCGTTAAAACAACTGTCCCCAAGCTGACCTATCTACTGCAACATTAGGGATTTTTTTTTTGCTTTCTCAGCCTGGCATTTCTCTCCTGTCATTACAATGAAAACGAACCTGAAAATTTGTAGGCAGTGTTTCAGCTCCCTTCTGCTTGCATTCTTGTGTCTACTGTGTAACACTGTGTCAGCAATCTCATACGGATATCTAGGAGATGATTCTTTAGAAACTCAAATTGAAAAATAGCCTAGCTGTGAGAACATTTTTATCAAAATTGAAATATGAATCTTGTACATAGTCTCCAAAATAATTGTATTTGTTGCTTGGTAAATAAAGTGTTATTTGTCAGGTCATCAGTCTCTAATTGACTTCAGTAACAAATCTTCACAGCACCTATCCTGAATATTTGGACATTTAAATTCTCCAGATTGAGACTAAGGTAGTAAATGCATCTTCTGTTGATTGATGAATTTATACCTTCACTTTTGTGCAGTTATTTTCTAGTTATAAGCAAACCAGTGCAAAGTGGCCACAAGACGGAACCATCACACTGCTAGATATACAAAATTGCCTGGATGAATGGAAATTCAAGAGGCTAGCCTTAGTCACCCATGCTTCATTATTTTGAAACTATAATTGATCTGAAGGATCATGCACTAACCTTTCTGGAGCCAACTCACCCAAATTGTTTCAAACAAAAGGACTGCTAGTAGAGCTGTGTTTCATTTAAGTAGACTTTTTAAACCAGAGATAGTAGGATATAGTGTACTTAAACACATGACCTACAGTTTAACTCCTCAGGATGAAACACTTTCAGTGATCAAGAAAGATCATTTTAGCTGTGTAGAGAGAAGAACTTAATAAAAGAGGAAATCTCTAATCAAGGAGAGTAACTGCAATATATAGCAGTTAGTCTGGAACCATCTGAAAATAGCTAGAGTCTATGAAATTTAGCCTAATTTGACACCAAGGTTTCTGAAAAAAGTGATTGTTCATGAAGACTTTTGTTTTTGTGATGCATATTCAAAATCCTTACTACCTGCCTGCCATGAGTGCTGAATTTCCTAAGTACTAAGTCTCAGGCCTGATGTGTCAGGGAGCAGTGAGGGCCAGCTGTTCCTTCAGGGATGGGGAGACAGGAGCAAAGGGGACTACCATGGCTGACAGGGAAGGGGCCTCACTAGTCAGGGCACTATCTCACCACCCATGAGCAGTGCAGACCTAGAGGTCATGGCCAGGTTCAGCCAAGAGCCCAGATCACCAAGTTAGTTTGTGGTGATGAGGTAGATCTAAAGTTAGGCTAGGAAGTCAATATGCAGGTCAGGATCAGGTCTGGTGAGGGCCAGAAAGGTTCATGATGACCAGACCAGGTCCAAGGTCAAGCTGGGAAGTCAGCCCATGAGTTGGGGTCTGGATGCACAAGGCACAAGCACAGGCATGAGATTGGCACTCCTTCAGCACAATTCAGGCAGGAACTAAAGGCCTCAGGCTGAGCTGAAATGGTGTCTCCAGGAAACAGGATGTGAATAGAGAACTTCAGAAGGCGAGTCAGAGAACTTCAGAAGGCGAGTCAGAGCCCTTAGAGCTTATTAGTGCCTCAGGGCCTAACATGATGCATGAATAATAATCCACGTCCTTTATTCTTCAGTCTATTACTCAAGGAGACAGTATCTCCAAAGAGTGTAATTCATCTGTATGTTGAGTGAGAAGTGGAGAGCCACTCAGTGCTTGTAAATAAGGAACACAACGCATAGATGTGTATCATACTGTGAGCCATGCATCAGTTTGGAGTAGATAACTGACAGAAGAGGCTTGTGTTTCCATAACAACTGAATAGCTGAAGTCTTTCTTAGGCAGCAAGTGGTTTCTCTTCTAAGTAATTTTTGGACTTAGAGAAATATTTCTGTTATTAAGTAAAGTTTCCTAGTTCTCGGGGTGTTTAATACAGTCTAATTCCACTTTACATTTAGCACAGAAAAAGATTCATAGGCTGTGAGAAGAATGAGTAAGAGCCTCACAGTGCCCTGACATGATGTAGATACTTCCCTTAAAGGGAAAAAGCATAGATACTAGCCTTTCTGTAGTTCCTTTAATAAACCTCTTAAACATCTTAAAAAGAGCTAGGGGTTTTTGCCTCTGAATAGAAGTCTGTTTCAGAACCACTGATTTAGAATCATAGAATCATAGAATGGTTAGAGTTGGAAGGGACCTTCAAAGGTCATCTAGTCCAACCCCCCTGCAAGGAGCAGGGACATCCCCGACTAGATCAGGTTGCTTAGAGCCTCATCCAACCTGGCCTTGAACGTTTCCAGGGATGGGGCATCAACCACCTCTCTGGGCAACCTGTTCCAGTGTTCTACAACTCTCATAATGAAAAATTTTTTCCTAATATCCAATCTAAATCTGCCTCCCTCTATTTTAAAACCATTACCCCTTATCCTATCACAACAGGCCCTACTGAACAGCCTCTCCCCATCTTTCTTGTAGGCCCCCTTGAGGTACTGGAAGACCACTATCAGGTCTCCCCGGAGCCTCCTCTTCTCCAGGC
>JAAGAY010143335.1:0-15711 GCA_011801015.1 Ardeotis arabs
GTGACAGCTGCTGGATTCCCAAACAGTTCTGATCGCAGGAGAATATCACAGCAAGGCTGAGTTTAGGTAAGAAACAAGTGGCAGAGGAGCAAGACTTTCTTTCGCTTATGCTCTCAGTAATGGAGGCCCGGCACGCACATGGAACAACACAATGTGGCACCATCAGTGCCATCAAGGGTTTTTAAAACTGTACACTGCTCCCCACAAAATGTTTTTTTTCTGGTTCTGCGGCTTCACAGACACAAAGCCCTCCGGACCAGGCCACCCAAACAGGCTCTGTCACTCTTTGGGATGGCTTGTTCTATTAAAAAACAACAAAACAAACCAAGAAAACCCATAGAATGCTTTCATTTCTGCAGCATCTTTCATCTGAGGATTTCAGAGTGCTTTACAAAGTACATGAAGCCCCTGTGATTCCAACACTTTACTTTGTACAGGGGTAAGCTGAATCTCTGGATTTATCAGGTTCGCGGTCAGCATACAGCAGGACAACTGCCATGGTACTACAGAGGTCACTAAGACAGAACTCCACCCATTTTGTTTCACACACTAGTCCGCATCCACCCCAGCCCAGCTCATGGCAGGCATTGTGGACTCATGTCTTTCTCGACACGAGGCTGATGGTGCACCCTTAAAAGCCTTAAAAGATGTGCAGGTCACCCAGTTTGGTAAGCTTGGGCTTACGCTGCCTGCAGAGCCAGAGCTGACAGATTGGCAGCAGTCTAAGAGAAGCTGACCATTGATGTTTTAGACCTAAGTCCTCCAAAAGTCATGGGAAAACAGGATGCACAGGCAGAGAACAAGAGAGACCAGGTGACTCCCATGCTATCAGTTTAGGTAAGGCTGCACCACAAACTAAGTTCTGGGAGGCCACGGGAAGCCCAGCAAGGTACTGTTTGTCTGCACAGCTTCCCAGCAGTAGGTGACTATTCTGAAGCTAAAACAGTCCCACATAAGGATCTGTTGCTTGCTCTTTGATCATCTTTGCTGCTTATAAACCCTCTAAACCATCTAAAATCTTATATCATTCAAAACCAATTCTAAGGGCCACGGCTCTGTCATTTGCAGTCAGTCCAGTGGCTCTGCCCACTATGTGGAAAAGGATCCATCTGTCAGGGAGCTGTACGCAACAGAGCTGATCCACAGCCCTTGCTGGATTTAGGGAAAGTCACTTAAAAGGCTGCACAAAAAGTTTTTCACCCCACCCCTCTTCTCAAGAAGCCTTCCTCTGAACCAGGGATGGCAGAATGGGGTTCATTCCCAGGCTGGCAAACAGAAATGGAGGGTGCTGGCTTGTGAGTCACAGAGGCCACGGACTGCAGTTTACCGTACTGGTTAGATCTGGCTGGGAACCCTTCAGTTGCTAAAGCCAAATCCAACACAGGCTGTAATCAATAGCTTTAAGACCTGCAAAAGCTGAACAGATATCAAATACACACTGAGTTATCTGAGCAACTGCTAATAAAACAGCAATCCTTACCTGCCAGCATGCTAACAACTGACAAGAGGATCTTTTCCACACTCTGCACGGGACTCCACCGTTCAGCGCTGCTCTCGTATCCCATGGGATCATCCCCAGGAGCATGAAGAATAGAGATGCAAACTCTGCCATCTGGGTAAACTGCACAAGAAGCACAGGGGATTGATCGTTACTCAGTGGAAACACTTGGCCTCTCCAGATCTTTAGCACAGATGAATGTTTGGACTTGGTCTTCATATAACTGAAGCTAAAACTAGTTTTAAATTTCCTCTTCCAAAGGCAAGAGGACACAAAATCTGAAAGACTAAAGCCTAGCAAAAATTTCCTTTAAGCAAATCTAAGAAACTTGGGGCATTCTTCCCCAACAGAAGCCTGCTGGGAGCACTCGTGTCATTTAATAACCAGTGACAGGCTCCATGGGAGAAATAAGAGATGCAGCCAGGTGGAACAAGGGAAGTATTTATGCACAGACACAGCTCCAAACAGGTAACCAGTCCTACTTAAGTTGAAGGGCAAGAGCCACACAGCACTGCACGCACATCGGAGTCTTCCCACTGGACCGTGACTGTAAAAAGAATTAAGTAAACTTGCTCTGCTGCAGCGACGACGGAAAAGCGGTCTGTGATAAACAAGACAATTGATCTTACTTTGAACCTCACTGAAGTGCAACCAGGAGAGCTCACACTACTTTTCTAAATTTTGCTTAAAGCTCAGCTGTATTAAAGTACATGGAAACAAGGTAACTCTTTTAATTCAGGATACAGGCTATTCCCCTCCCACCTTTAGCATAAGCAAAGCATCTGCACAGTACAAGTGGTCTTCACAGACACTGGACTCCATTGACTTCCCAGTGAGGCCAAAGAAAGGCTAAAGAGGCAACACAAAGAAACTGGAGTTTGAAACACTGCTTCAGCAACATGGCCTAATTCTGCAGCCTCCAAGGAATTACAACTTCAGCCCAGTACCTTCAGTGCTTCTATTCCTCGGGTGACCAAACCTGTGCCACTGCCAGGAAAACAGGACACAACAATAAGAGGGAATGACCACTGGAAGTAGTTGTGCTTATTTCCAGTTCCTTTCATTCGCCCAGCTAACGTCTGCACAAGCTTGCAGCGGGTAAGCACTTTGGAAGACTTTTATTTACATCCCCTCCTGCAGGTCCAGGCTGGGGACTGGAGCTGGTTTAGCTGCAGCTGGAAGAGATGAAACAGCACGTGCTGAACCAGCACTTCTCATCACAAGCTAGGAACACACTGGTAGAGGGTATTTCACCTGTAAGTTACTGTAATGTTTTTATGCAGTGCCTCATTTAGAACGGCTAGACCACAGCGGCACAGTTAAGACAGCAAAGGCTGATTCCGGGAAGGCAAACACATCTTCTCAATTTGTCACTAAGTGCTAATGCAAGACTTGCTGTTAATCACTACTTTGAGGTTACCTCGCCAGAGCATCCATGAACATCACTTTATTTTGAAGAGAAAATAGTTCTGTGGTTTTTCAGTTCCCCCTGTACATAACACAAACTGCAAAGATAAGGGATCACAGCAGACTTTTTAAACACTTTCCTTTCAATTCCTCACAGCTGGAGGAGTAAGCACTTAAGGAACAGAAATAGCAGAGCACAGTCACCCATTTCTACAGCCTTTCTGGGTATAACCAGACCAGCACAGTCCCACCTGAGAAGAAAGATTCAAGTGTCTATTTTAGGCGATCTCAACTTCAGATTAATGTGAACCAGAGTCACGGGACCTTGAAGAGCTGAGCTGACCATCCAGTATGTTCCAGTTAACCCCATGGAGGAAGCACTCACACACAGAGCCACTCTGTAACACCTGAGAGTCAGGCAGTTCGTGCTTCCCTGTACCCCACTCCTCCTGGCTGTGCTGCACACAAAGCAGCTGTGAGCAGCAAACCTCAAGCCAAGGCCACAGAGTATTGCAGGGACACAGATTTGCTCGCGGAGACTGGTCTGCCAAGAAGTTTGGGCGAATTAGTCCAGCTGAAGCAAGGTGCCGATGTGGCCACACTGCTTCCAGGTGTCAAATGCTGCACTGCTGCGGACAGTAGAGCTTCAGAGGTGATGCTACACTGTCTTGGGCACGTTTGCGCAGTTCTACGTTGTGACATGCAGGTGTGTCTTCCACAGGAGAGCAGACAGATATGGATTAAATTGGCAAGAATCTGTATCAGTGGTGCTTCAAGAAGGGAAGAACAGAAGAACTTCAAGAAATTGCAAAATTCCTTGGAATAGGATGAAATAATTCAATTCCCAACAGAGACTAAGATTTCTGTTATACAATTGCAGGAACATCAGCTGGGAAGGATACACTAGGCAGGATGGCAGCATTTTCTTTTTACTGTTCTCAAGTGGCAGAGAGCTAATAGCCTCGAGTACAGATGCAGCCCGTCAAACCTGGGTAATGATAATCAGCATTTACACCATCCATGTTGATTGAGCAGATGTCAAAAGCAACAATTTTACAAAGAATGCCAAGGCTGACTCCAAAAAGTAGTGCTCCAGGCTGCAAAAGGAGGCTTTAAGGTTTTTACCCGGCCAAGGCTCAAACTGGTTAGCTGTACGTGTTGTTACTTCAACTACAAGACTGAAAAGTCTTAAGACAATATTGTCACCACCAGAATTGCACAGAAATGGCCAGCAAAGTCTTAATATTGAACACCTGCAAATGTGCCATCTGCTTGGACAGAGCACTCTATTTCAGAATGTTACTAAACCTGTGACTTAATGGGGAAAAAGCCATGCTGCCTAATAAAGCTGCATCCACACTTTGGTGAATATGAACAAATTTTCACTTATTAGAATAACATCAAACTATTTAAATACAAGGCAGAGAAGACTGAAGAGAGTCTGTATTAATTCATTACATCTCACATCACCTACAGAAGAGTTACCTTTAGACTATTTATACACCAGTTACAAGTATTCCTGGAATGATCTTAAAGGCAGTGAAACTGTTGGAACCTCTACTGGACTGTTTATGACCAAAAGGTGTATGAGGAATAATGTGACAAAGAGGAAGTGACCCTAAGAGAAAGCAAAATTGCTGGACAGCTGAACACTCCTACTGCATACTCAAGGTTGGACAGGGAGAGAACCTCCTTCCGTAAGGACGCCAGCTCTCCTGCTGCAAAAGTTTGTTTTTAAGGTGCGCAAGCAACCCACTCCCCTGTAGGTCCTGTTGCATCAGACTCACTGTTGGGATGGAACATCTCGCACGTGAACCTCATCTTCGGAGGACTTAACGGGTAGTCGAGTGGAAAGCTCAGAATAGCAGGGAAAACCCCATACTCGAAACAGGTGTCTTCAGGACCCCTAGAAACAGATAAAAAGCCATTCACCAGAGTTTTAAATAGTTCTTTCACCCAAATTCTTGTCGAATGATACATTTGAGGTCTGGGTTATATCATCTTCTCCAGAAAATAAAGAGTTAACACACTCTTACCCCACACCTCAAACTTAAATCCAAATATGGGGTTTGGGAGGGAAGGGGGAAATCAAAGCTTGCACACTAAATTACTAGGAAGGTCACAACACTGCTTAATTAGCAGGGTGTGTCTGGATATAATTGGAGTATCTGGCTCCAAGGCATGTTCCAGGATTTGAGCATCTGCACGTCAAGAGAAAGCAGAGGCAGGTGTGGGATCCCTGTGTCTTTGAAGATACTGTTATGCTGCACAAGACAGAGATGTCAAATGCTGTAGCTCAAAAATAATTTATAAAACCTAAGGAGATTCAAACTGCCAGTATTGAGCATAACCACACATAAATACTTGTCGCTATCTGATGCAGAAAAAACACATCAATGTTTTGTCAAAATAAAAACACGGCTCGGGGACCATAATTGCTAGACGCAGAACAAGGTTTCTTTGCAGACTTAAGGTATTTAGTCTGCACTGCCTCAAGTGCACGTGGAGAACAAATGGCTTCACCAGGGTTCTTGTAGAAACATTTCCTTATTGTGTTCACCATCTAGTTCAAAGTGCAATCAAGTTGAGAATATAAAGACAACTATTTCACCCTCCCTACATAAAACATTTTTGGAAGCTGAGTAAAAAAGGTTATTAGACATGACTTATTCATACTTGATGAACCATCTGGAAGTTATAACACAAACATGATCACCCTTGATTGGAAAGATCACAAAACATGCTTCATCACTGAAAAGCTTAGCCAAGGAAGCCTCATGTATGTAGTAAAAAGCTCTTCAAACGAGAGTTATACTGTCTGGGAAATAAGGTTTAGGAATATATTCATGCCTCCTCCTCCCAATCCACATTCTCCACGCCAGACAGAACATAAAAGTTCAAGACGTCCTAACAGTTGAGACTGCAATTGGTAACCTACAGGAAAAGAAAACTGAGACCAGTAAAACCTAAAGCCCTAGGAGGCTCACTCTCTCAAACTTTGGGATTCCAAAGACTTGGCTGGGATATAAACACAAAAACTACGTGATTTAAACCCCAGTATTGACACGGGCAGGTAAGATTAGAGAAATGCATCAACATACTGCAAGAATGAAAGCTAAACCACCTCAACCATTTTGTTCCCTTTTTGGCCTTTTCCCTAAATTTAGCTGGGATTCAGCTCACATCTGAGAATAAACTGAATGCATTTTTTTCATGAACATTTTAATTCCAGCTGCATTTTAAAGGCTTATTGTTGAACTTCTAAGAGTATGTACATACACGCATTGAAAAGTTGGTGGGTGTCTTATGTTCTGTTTTGAGAGCACACACACAGCCTTAAGGGCTCTTCTGTCAAAGATGTTAACCCAACACGCTCCATTTAAAGCCCTGCATTATGTGAGCAAAACGCTTTTGTTTTAGCCATTCATTGCTGCCAGGATCAGCTTCAAAGAAATTATTAAAGTTAATCTAAGACAGCATTTACATCTACAAAACACACAGGAGGCCACAGCATTTAAACTTGACAGCATCACTTTCAGTTGAAAAAGGACATAGGCAGGGCCAGAGAGGTAGAAAACACAGCACCTTTTGAAATCTTTGCAGAGCAGATGGTGCGATTGCAAAGCACAGCACATTCAAAGCCTCCGTGCCTCATGCTATGATCTCGTCCAAGTTACTGTGCTAGTCAGCATCCAGAACTACCCTGCACTTGATGAGGGTTCCTCCAAGAAACACCCTGACACCCGTCCCACTGAGCAGAGCACCAAGCCAACAGGCCAGGTGCCTTAAGCAGCTCCCATACTGCAGGGAAGACAAAGCACGTGCCATCACTAACCACGTGCACACGGAAGGCACTCACTCTGCACAGGCCTGAGGCACACAACTCTAAGAAAAACCCTGTCTTAAAACTGCTGCACCTAAGACTCTTTACAGCCTGCAAAGCAGGCAGTCTCTGAATGTTTTTCCGCACATGATGCTACTCTACAGACTTCCCTAAAACACCGAGGAGCGGACATCAGTCCTCCTCCGGCCATTATATGGCATTCAATGAATTGCTAGACAACCAGACGGTTCAGTTGTGTCAGAGATGCTACAAACTCTGTTGACATAAGAATAGGGGCAAGGGGAACAGAAGGATGTTGGGTATCCGTCAAAATAGGAGGAAAAAGCGCATTGACAAGGACAATCCATTCTATAATCATAGCTTCACATGCATTTGTAAATGGCTTCTTATTTGTAAAAAGATGCTGGAAAAAGACCAAAACCCATCGTTATCAGATGCCAAAAAGGGGAATTCCATGCTAAACAAAAGTCATAAGCCTAATTATAGATCTAATTACCTTTCTAGACACGCTTCTGATAAGTTGACTTCAATTTATCCTGTTTAGTTTTCAAGTAATCTTTAATTCTTAACAACCACGTGGTTTTGTGTCTTTTGGGGATAAACTTTAACAGCAACACACCCTTGTAGATGCCAAGCAAAGAGTGCAAAACTGGGTCTTGAAATGTTAAATTCCTGAACTTGCACAACACAACACAGCCTGTCAGACCTCATGCAGCACTAAGGAACGGAGTGGTGTTATGGTAAACTCTCAACGTGTTGGGGCTATTTATCATCACAAATAAGTCAGCCTGTTGCAAAGATCTGGCTTTCATAAATACTCTAATTCAGCCACTGTTTGGTGCCTTATCAAAAGGGGGCACTTTATGCCAGGCTCCAAGTCCTCACTCTTTAGAAAGATTACATTATTGTATTTTCAGTTTTGGATACACTACACTGGTTGGGAGCCTAGGAACTGTTCCATCATTCAGACACGTCAACACAGCCTTAACATTGATATGTTTAACACTTAACCAGCACTGCTGCTGCAGGCAAGAACATTGGAAATACAAATTATTATTACCATTATTTTAAAAGGCATTATTTTATCTCTGAGCCAAGCTCTTGCATCAATCTGTGTAACATTACCCAGCCCATCTCTGAACTGATAAATGGGTGATGTCTTTCCTCTCTTTTTTTTTCTTTCAATTTATTTGCCATTACATGTGCTCTAGCTTTATATAAATTCAGTGAAAGAAAAAGTATCCTGTTCTCTTCCTCATTATTACACTTACTTACCTGTTGCACTTCATCTGTCTAAAAATTTGAAGCCAACTTTAATTTCCTCATCGTACTTCCTTCACTCCCAGAATCTCACACAGCACGTTTGAGATTACAAAACATTCGAGAAGATTATCACAGACAAACATAAACAAGTCATTTAGCTTGCTTTCCAAATGTACACAAACACTTCTCCTAAGAGAGTTTTGTAAAGAGATTAAAGTAACCAAACACGTTTAGGGTAAATATGTTTCTATTGTACCACAGCTTCAGAATTTAGTAGATCTTAAAATATAATTTTATTATGACACACACACAATATAGAAACCAAAATTAAAGCACCTCCACCTCTCATTTTGTGCTGACAAAGACCTGAAGCTCAATACTCAGCACTTTAAAGGGCTTTCAAGTAGCTCTGCAAGCAGCTCCTCTGTTGTCTAAGAATTTGTTATAGGAAACATCAGAAAGTATTTTCTAGGTAATGAATCAAATCCAAGAGTACTTCTGTGTGTTCCCCATTAAAGCTCCACTGAACCACACAATCGTTGCTACGAGAAAG
Organism: Ardeotis arabs; assembly: GCA_011801015.1. Lineage (NCBI taxonomy): Eukaryota > Metazoa > Chordata > Aves > Otidiformes > Otididae > Ardeotis > Ardeotis arabs. Next base: position 8,566 of record JAAGAY010143335.1, read on the forward strand.
GACCAACAGGCAGGAATTTCCTTCCTTATTCCAAGAAATGCATGAAGTCCTCCGGGATTTCTACACTCCAGGCAAGCACAGCTGTCTGAATTGAAATTGGGTACGTTACAGAGCGCGTGTTTCAGAAGAGTGGTAATTATCCCACTGGCAGAAAGCGAAAGCATAAGACACTGCAGCCAAAATCTTTGGTGTCAGGCAACAAATGATCTATTTCCATCCTAAGTGTTTGTTTTCAGGGGACTGAGCTACCAGGAAGCACAACCTGTTAATCTCACGATAAATTGCTGCACATAAGCAGAGGCATTTGCCAACTCCTCATATCAATCAGCAAACAAGCAGTGGTAATCCAAATCTGCATTTGCCAAGGCCTAAAATAACTCGGAGGCTCACGCTTGCCATAAAGTAGGATCATCCAGGCAGCCAGCTTGTGTGGAATAGGTGATACGCTACAGCTTGGGACGCTTCTGTATTGGTTGCGTGCCTGACCCCAAGAGACAGAAATCTTGTTTTTCCATCCCTAGACAACACGCTCCAAGCAAACCAAGCTAGGAAAATTCTGCCACCCACACCAGTTGAGAATCTTGTAAGTCAGCACTGGTGGTTGCAGTGAAAGCCTGCTAACAGCACAGCAGGCATGCTGCAAGCGGGGCCACAGCCACCGCCAGCTGCCCCCAGTGTCCTCCAGGATCCCCTGGCCCTGGCTGAAGGAAAGGAAATCACCAACTCTTACTAAAGGATGCTCGAAATACAGAGCTTGGATCAACCCTAACAGCAGAGCAGCTTCAAGACAGACTTTGTAGTTTGGAGCTTCTTCATCTTTTAATTTTGTAGCATTTGTGTAAATTGTCAGACCCGAGTGACAAAGGTCTCTTTTCCTCTCCCCTACTGTTTTAGAACTTTATTTTGTAAAAATCACCAGTTATTCCATGCCCTCAAAGTTCCAAAGAAGGGTACAGCATGAGTAAGAGTGTACAAGCAACAGAGAAGACAATTTGTAAGATGTTGGGCAAAAAGATTTTGCCTTTTCCTGGCAAGTTTTGCTACGAACAACCATACCCATCAGTTTGGGAGTGGAAGGGCGAGGACATGGCTTTGTAAAGAAGCCTTTGCCACCCCCTAAAACACAAGAGGTACTGATCAGAGCTACTCACCAACAGAAGAGCTTCCTACACAGAACCACTGCACCCAGTGTCTTTATACCACCAGTCAATTCATGAAATGTAAAGAATTTCAAAATCATTTTTTTAAAACGTGAATACTTTCTCAGATCAATCCCCTTCCATTTTTCTAGAAAAAATCTGAATAGTAAGTAAACTAATTTTAGAAATTGATTTTTTTTTTCTTCTCTCATTGATAATCTGTGCATTTTGCTCCACTCAAAACATGAGAAAAACCTGCCCTATATTTGCAGTGGAGTGGTGTTCCCAACAGGTTTGTGTGACCTACAAGCAATTCATTGTTTCCTGCAGCGTTTGTATACAGAGTGTAGATCCAAGGGAGCCCAAATGAGGATTCCTGTCAAATTTGCAAGTTACAAATGCTGAGTGGTGCTTACCATAACAACACCTGTACAATAAATGATCACTTAAGTCCCAAGGCTGCCTCTGCCACACTGTTTAAATTCCAAATATAATTCCCCGTTTGGGTCAGAAAAAACGTTTCCAGCCAAAGGTAGGCCAAGGTCAATGTCACGCAGAATTGATATTATTCTTTTACATCCTTGTTCTCCTAGAAGCTAATCAGAGCATGCAAATGCTGATTTCAGATACAAACCAGTATTAACTCACATGATCAGAGCTTCCCATTCGAAGAAGTTCTCTTCATTCATGGGACCTATTAAGAAAAAACAAAACAATACTCAGCACAACCTGAACGCAAGGCTACAGCTTCACAGTGCACAAACCCTGCTCAGCTGCTCACCTGCTACTATCCCTTCCGGTGGGTTCAGGGTCAGCTCTGTAAAAACAAAAACACAAGGAAGGTTAATATGACCTGCAATCCCTGTATCTGCAAGTACAAACTCAACAGCCTGAAGAGAAAACAGGTTGTATTCCTGTAACCTCTCTGCACCAATTCAGCATCTCAATACAAAACCCAAAATTATGCAAAAGGTTGGAGAAGCAGAAGCAAGAGATTTTTACAAGCGTGTCTGTTCCGTGAATTCAATCCAACTCCCCCTGTGTGGCCTGGAAAACGTGATTAAAAAAAAGAAGCAGCAATAAAGCAGCCATGGCTGCACACAGCAAGTTTGGATCCACCAACCCTCACTTTGCGTAAGAAACTGGTACAATTCCTAATTTGTACAATAACCTTCAGCATCAGTACCTCAATTCAAGCCTGCTGAAGCCCAGCACTCCGTGTGCTGATAAAATAATAACCAGTTTTTCTGCTGTCTAGTGCAGTGACCATCAACTGCCGGTTTCCAAAGTCCTACGGAGTGGTAGCAGCTGGCGAGGCAAAGCTCAGCTGTGCATAGGCAACCAGTGGACCCGCAGTCGCTGGGGGGCTGAACACCAGCCCCACAGCTCTGAGCGAGACACAGGGCAGCTGGCAGGACCGGTGGCAGGAGGTGACACTCCGAGGGTGTCAGACCGGAGGAGGTGACAGTAATTAGGTGAATTTAAGTAGAGGCTGTGAGCTGCTTATCTAGAACAGTGTTTCCTAACTGAGGGCTTGTGGACTACTAGTGGCCCGTCACACACAAAACACAGTCCCAAGAAACATGACGTGCATTCCCACACATGAAAACAAGCACAAATGCAGACTTAGGGAAGATGGGAAGTCACAAACCCATAAAGGAGAGGCTTGGCCTAATTTCTGTTCAGCTATATGTGAAAACTGTGGGTAGTGCCGCACAAAACAGCAAACAGGTTTTTGGCTTAAAACAGCTAAGTTACTGTTGGATTTGAAAATGTGCTGAGATAGGCCAGCAGGAAAGATAGCAAAACTCTTCAGCTCACACAGATTGCCATCAACTTTGGCACAGACCTCTCCGACTGAAGTTCAAAAGCACAGCAGCAGATTGAAACTCAGCATTATGGCTGCCCACGACATTAAAGAGCAGGTTTTTCCAGCTTGATACTGGGTCTCTAACAGCGCTTCTTGTTGATGTTTTTAGACAGAAAGGGGGAGATGTTAAACCCAAAGCTCCTGGAATCATTTTGCTCCATCTTGTGGCTCTCTCTAAGAAGAAAACCCTCTGATATTTCCCACAGTTTCCCTTGAAAATGCTGGCAGTCCTTGTGACTGCCCGGTGGCAGCATCTGCGTGTCACTGAGGAAGGAAAACACTGTTTTCCACGTGGATGGTCACATCCTACCCTGGGATTTCTCTAGAGCCATTCAAAGGCAAATTGGGAGCACAGCTTTCAGGAGCTACACAGCATGAATTGCCAGAGGCTGACACAGCATCAGCTGCTTCAGTCTTACCAGAGCCTCTAAAACAGGGTCACTTTAATGGAATGTCACAGGGGGCTTTTTCCGATTATTTTTAAGCAAGCAGCAAACAGCATGCGATCAGAACATTTAAAGCTTTCCCAAAGTAAGCTCTCCCCCTCTGCAAGTGCCACGGCACGCTGTCCTCTCCCTGTCCACCCATGACAGCAGCGTGCCAGCACACACCTGCACTCCAGCCACCATCAGCCAAGGGCCTCAAACACTGACGCCAACTCTGTTCCCGAGTGCACTGTTTTGCAGTGATAGCAAGGAGCTGAGCCCTCTGCCCACGCTCAGCGTGGACGGCATCCAACACAAGGCGCTGACAGGGAAAACGGGGATCCTGAAGCTACACCAGCTACTTGAGAAAGGCAGTCTGCACAAACTGAGAGCCACCTCCTTCAATCCTCTTTCTCCAACGGGCAAGATCAGCAGAAAGACTGCAGCAGCCCTTGAGGTGCCAGCTCCTTGCCCATGGCTGACTGATGACTGTGGGTCCAGGAGAAAACCTCCAAGGAGTGGAACCTTGTGATCTGTGGGACAAGCGAGGTGGGAGTGGAGCCATCAGACACAGAGGGGCCCTCCTGCTGTGCTGGCACCGCAGCTCCGACAGCTTCACCTGGAGCTGTGAGACCCCACGCTGTGTCAGAGCACAGCCCCCATTCTGCAAAGCATCACGACTTCCCCCCGCTGCCAGCGGGCAGACAACCTCTGGGGCAGGCAGAGCCAGGCCACCACCTTCCCGTGCTGGTATTTCACATGGTGCTAACTACCAGAGCTGCCACCCGGAGCCGGGGGATAAAGCAGCCTCGCGATGCGCCCAATTCTCTGGTACTCTACCCCCAGGCAAGCCCACCAGCTGATTCAGAGCAATGCCTCACTTCAGCACAGGAGAGGATTTGGACAGTTTCCACCTTTGCATCCTCCATGAAGCATCCTGTTCTCTTTGCAGGGTGGTTTTGCTGCACGCAGTCAGAGAATTTGCTTCCAAATCCAAACACAACAAAGTCCCAGCTTGTAGCACCAGAGCTAAACCTTAATTTAATCTTTGCTTCCAAGCTGAGACTGAACGAAACGGAGCTGAGGCTAATGAAGTGCAATGCTTCTGTTAGGAACTTGGGGCAGATTTGGCTGCGCGCACAACCAATGCATCAGGAACGACACACATCAGGAGTGCACGTCCTCAGGAGAGAGCTGAAAGCGCTCACAAAACTGAATCTCAGGCTACAGCCCTGTCCTCAGACAGGACTTTCTTTTTCTACAAAAAGAGGCAGCAGAACTACCTACAACTAGGAACTATTTTTATTTTTCAGAATAAGTTTTGCTGACAGTTTCCACAGTGCAAAACAGCTTCTGAAGAGCTACAACTGCCCAGTCTTTTGTGAAACACTAGGGAAGAGATAGGTCAGGCTCCACTCGGGATTTTGCAGCAAAGTTTGATCACAGCACCCACTAAAGGAAAGTAAAACCCTGCAAATGCACACATAGCATAGCGTGATCCAGGCTGCCACAGAAATTGAAAAGTTTGGCTCACTCTGCTTCTGTAACTCAGGTCCCCAGAAGTCAAAGCACTGTACACTTAGTCATTGTAGGTTATATTCATTTTTAACAATAATATGTTTTATTAGAGTGGGGAAAGTATTTATAAAGGAAGATCACAAACAAGATGTTATCTCAGTCCATGGTAAGTGTTACCCTGGGAAACCACGTGAAGAAGATTCACATGTCTGCCTGTAGCATTAAGTCAAAATCTTGTTGATGCTGTTTAATATCGCTTTTTCCTACAGAATTCTTTCATACAAGACATTCCAGTAAGATCTCAGAGCTCCCCAACAACAAAAGATGAAAAAAGCTTTTTGGGACTAAGAGGATTTCTGTAAGAGAACAGATAAAAGACTCAGATGAGAGTCAACTGTTTTTGCAGCTGCCTTTCAGGTCAGTGCTTCTGGATTACAACAGAAAAAATGCAGGATTCTAGAACGCGCTGTCAGCGCAAGCTCTACCCGCACAATCACGCTGGCGGAGCTTGCTCACCGCCCAGAGCAGCTACCGAGTGACGAGGGGGCTCAGGACAGCCCTGGCCCTCGCAAACATCTGCGTGAGGGTTCAGCTTAGAGATCTGTGCTCTACAGAGTGGCCTGAGAATAAACATGGTATTGGCAGGAAACGTGTCTATAAACACTCTATTTTATACAAGCTGGAGTCTTGCACTAAACCATGGTAAAGTGAGAAACAACTCCCCGTCCCTGCACAACCTCAGAGCTCTGTAAATGACCTTGCTGGAGCCGGCAGCCAGTTCCTACAGCCTAACGCCATCCTTGCCCTACCAAATGTTTTTTTTATCCCCATTCTACTTCCTTGCTTTAAATAAAAGCCAGAACATCAGAGGCCAAAGGCAATTCAGTGAACAAAAAAAAAAAAAAAATTTTGCCAAAAAGAGGCATCTTCGGACACATCACAAGTGCAGTGGGGAGCGGATCACCCACGCTGGGAAAAACGGGATGTCCCAGAGGGACCCAGCCTGCGGCAGCAGGTCCTTGCTCCCTACGGTGGGACCGGCAAAGATCATCACTCACCACCCCACACAAGTCACACCGCACACAGATTTTTAAACAAACAAGTCTGTGTTATTGATCGCTAAATTCCAGTTTAAATGCCGTTACTAACCACTGTGCCTCTGTTAAGGTCCTGATGAACACCTCTAATTATCTCTGAGGTAACAAAGCTCTGCAGCAGAGGTTTCCATGGCTGCATTTTGTTCTACTTGGAAAATTTAAGCAGGGAAAAAAAATAAAAAGAACTGGCCACTTGCGCAGGACTCCCAGGCCTCCCCCATAACTAAGCTCCCCGCACCACGGAACCCTGGACGTGTCAACCGTGCCCAAGCCGCCCCTCGGCGTCCCAGAGGCTGAGCTTGTTCTGAGGGAGAACAGCCCGGAGAAGGGGAGCGGTGCCACCCATGACTCCCCTCATCCACAGCCGCGCTTCGAAGACCTCGGGACCCCTCACCCCCCGTCTCGGGGGACGCAGGGAAAGCTCTGCAGGCCGGGTGGAGCGGGGCAGCCGGCGGGGGCTGGGAGTCCGTGGCCGGCGGGGCACCGGGAGGTGTCCCGGGAGGGCGGTAGGCCCGCGGCCTGCCCTGCCGCCGCCTCGGCCCGCGGCCTCCAGCCCCCCCCCCCGGGCTTTAAGAAGGATCCCGTCTGGAGGGACGGCACAGGGGAAGCCCAAGGAGTGCCCGGCCCCGCCGCTCCCCCGACTCACGCTTGTACTCGGCCATCAGCCGCTTGAGCGCCGTCCCCGCCATGGCGCGGCCCCGCCGCTGCTTCCGGGCGGGCGGCTAGAGAGGCCGCCGCCGCCGCTCCTGCTCCTGCTCCTCTATGGTACGCGCACAGGCCTCCCAGCGCCGCGCATGCGCACAGCGCCCCCGGGGCAGGAAAACCCCATCAGGGCAGAAACGCTTAATTAGGGCAGAAACGCTTAATTAGGGCAGAAACGCTTAATTAGGGCAGAAACGCTTAATTAGGGCAGAAACGCTTAATTAGGGCAGCGGGCTTGCTTAGGGCAGCGGGCCTGCGCGGCGTGGGGACACACGCCACCCGTGCGGCCATCCTCTAGGAAAGAGGCGCGGAGGGAGAAACTGCAGCTGTTTTCTGGGGAAAGGAGGAGAGAAAAAAAAAAAAAAAAAAAAAAAAAAAAGAAGAAAAAATAGGAA